>JAKSZP010012669.1:0-26347 GCA_022478985.1 Massospora cicadina
CTTTATGTGCCCATAATCCGTGTCAGTTTGGGAGAAAATATCACTATATGTATCCAATAAAGAATAACTTTTTTAAGCTCATCCAGGTTAGGTCATTTAAAATGTGAACGTTAGGCAGAGTACACACCAACTGGTCAGTGGGTAAACCCATTTCTAACATCAACTCAATAAAGTGGACACTGTCAATCTTATTGAGGGAATTATCAGACCTTTCCCTATCTCCTGATAAGTTTTGTCAATGATGGGTTTATTGGTAAGGTACAATAGGATATCAGAGTGTCGTTAATAGGCGGGGTCTAGTATACCCAGCAACACCTGGGGTTCTAAAGAGCTTACCATCTGTTAGATTTTGATGGTTGACTCAAAAATAAACCCTTTGAGAAAACCATCAATGCTGATAGATTACTCCCATTAATGGATCCTTTGATCCTCCTAATTCATCTGCATAATCTGATAAGTCAGATTCACCTCATAACTACTCTAATTGCATCTGAGATACCCAATTATAATAGCTAATAATAGCTATGATATAATCATACTATGGCCAATTATGGGTCCACTTGGGTGCAAAGTGGTCTCACGGCATTAACTAAATTGTACCTCCTAAATTAGTGCATTAATCTTAATGCACTAAGGCAGAAGTTGGGTTTGATTAATGAAATCAATAATTAAGCACTTAAACATAGATGTCCCAATTATGGGTATACTTAGTGCTATTGAGAGGCCTGCCGACGTCCCAAATTGGGGTGCATCATCTTTTATGATCATATATGTTTTATTCCCCATCTATTGTTAGACGTCGAGTTATGATGTAGCTCTAATTGGGAAGATTTTGATGTTGAGTTAAAAACCCAAAGTTGTCCCGTTTATGAGATTAAAATTGCCTTCAATTGGCTGAAACAATTGTTATTTTTAGTCAAAGCATGGCCAAATTGACTTGGGGATTCTTTTTAATTATTTCCATGACTAGCATAAGATTGTCATAATATGAATAAACTCATCTAATAGATGAGTTTGGCAAGGAGATGCCTGAGAGGTATATAATACTGGCGCCTGGCCAATTAACAAAACATCAATTAATCATCATTTACCATTTTATTAATCATTAATAACTACTGTCACTTAGTTTATTAATTATTATCCATCTGTTGTCTGTCAGATATTTGTATCTGTTGCCATTACATCTATATTAGATTGTTTCATATGTTTATTCTTCCCAAAGAGAAGTACATAGTTGCCTGCCGGAGAAGTAGTCCCAATTATAGAGGAATAATTTCCTGATTTTGTACAAAGACAGAAGGTCTCATATTTGTTAGTGCCAGTAGACTTAAGAACGGTGAGCGTACCGGAGTTACTTGAATATTATTAAGAATTATTGGAGAATCTACTTACCAAACATGAGCAGGGGTTTCATTTGAAAAGCGAGTTTATATCCTTGATTTCATTGTTAAGTTAATTTAGCTTGCACCATCAGCTGAAAACTTAACACAATTAATGCTGTTTATGTGCAGCAGACAGGCTCAGGGTTCTGTAGCATAATGTTGGTAGTGACCACCCATTGTTCACCAGCCTTGATTACTGTTTTTTCTAAAGCATAAAAGGGAATGCCCTCTGAAGCTTCTAACAAATAGGCCAAATTTTTTGTGTTGCATCCAAAGGAAGTGTAGAATAAAGGTAAAGAAGAGGAAGAGTATTCAACTAAGAAAGAGTAAAACTTTTATTATGTTCTTCATTGCTAAAGATTAGATGTACTTCATAACCAAGTAGGGAGAGGTAACCCTGTATAATGTTGATTATACCGTCATACTCAATCATAAACTGCATGCCAATAAGCATGTCGTAAGTGTTATTGTCTAAGGCCACAGAAGGAGCTGACAAGATGAGCTTTCCAATTTGAATAGACAAGGAGGATCAGGCTCCAACAGCACGGGTGTTGTTTGGACCTACTATTCCAAACACTTGCATACACTTGAGATCAGGAGTCAGCTTAATCTTCTTGATCATCTTGGAAGAGAGAGCGTTCATGGGAGATTCAGTGTCCAAGATAGCCCTAATCTGGACTTTTTGAATAATGACCTCAACTTTAGTCATGGTCCTTCCAAAGTTAGGGGAGAGAGATAATATTTTCCTAAGATGGAGAGTAGAGGCAAGCTTTTTAAATGTATCAGGATAGTTAATTTTAATGGACTGTAAGGTGTGAACATGATGAATTGGTCAGATCAGTAAAGCAATAATTTGTTCAGCACCGCTAGTGGTATCAATAACCTCATGGTACCCCAGCACTTGATTAAGGCAGGTTTCTTGTGCGATCAATGTTTTATCTAACCTCTTCAGGGTTCAGCCAATATGGTATACCTACTTCAACAGGGGCTCCTAGGACACAGTAACCAACGCCCTTATAACATCCTTCAGGCTCGTCATCATAAGGGTTTTCCACACACATTAGGTGGACGCTAGAAGGGCGGTTGAGGTGAAATCCATAGCTTCAGTCGATGTGGGTCCATCCACATCTATGTCATTTGAGGAGCAGGCAGCTTAGCTTGAGCAGCCTTGTCCTTGAGCTCATGGTTGATGGGAGCAATTGCCACCGGAGATAGAGGTTTGGGCTTAGGAGCAGCCTTTTGGGCCACTGAGAAAGTTCTCTCCACAGAGGGCTTGGGACATAGTAGAACTCAATAGATGGCAAACGAGGTACTTTGCTAGCAGGTAGAGGCAGAGAGCGCATCCCCATTGTGGGCAGCGCACTTGGACTCACTGGATTAGTAACCTCAGGCTTGCAGTGTAAAGAAGAATCATGTTTGAGCTGCATAGAAGATGCTGGACTTGGGGTAGTAAACAATACAGGTGGGGCCATAGGGATCATCTGGGATTCCTTTTGCAGCGATATGGTTGATAAGTCCTCAATGGTGAAGACTTGTGAATTTGACACAACTCCTAAAGTAGCCTCTTTTTTATAGATATCTGAAACCTCTAGCAGCGCCTGCTTATTATCACGGATAGTATGGATGTGGCTTTTAATAGAGACATGATGCCATTCTATGAAAGGGTAAGAGGCTAAGCCAGTTAGAATGGCAGCGTGAGCATCATCAAGAGGTAACATTTTAGCAAGTACTAGGGGCTGAGATTCACCATAAAATTGATTAACAAAGGTGGTAAGCAATTTCCCCTTTTTCATGCTGAGGCACATAAAGGCCTAATTCCTCCTCTTCAAACTTTGCGTTGAACCAAATTCAGCAGTCAGCGCATCCTTAACCTCTGCCCATGTACTCAGAGTGTCCATATGAGGGACCATCGCCTCTTGGGCCATGAGACTTAGGCGAGGTAGGATTTTCTTGACTTTTTGTTGGTCAGTCGCACCTTACATGGCAGATTTGTAGACATATATAAATGAAGCAATGCTACCCTCACCAGGGGTAAACTTGCCTTTCAAGGGATCTTAAAAGGGTGCTGTTTGAGCTTTGAGAGACGGGATAAAGCGTTGGATAGTTGATGTTCAAGGGCAACCAGCCAGGGTCCAGAAGTGGCAGGAGATTGTAAGGGTTAATTACCCCAACACCCTTATTTTGAGCGTTTTTGTGGTGTAATACCCCTGTAGTGAGCACCGCTTGTTGGAATCAAGATTTTGTGTATGCTTGCAGGTTCTGATTATCCCCTGATCTCAACAATATGGCAAAAGAAGTATTTATCTTGACTGCCAAAATATAAGAGGAAATTTTTGACCACTAATTGAAATAATAAAACTTTAAACTTATAATAAGGTTGGATTTTATAGGGTTTTATTAATAGCGGTGAGCAGGTTAAGCAGTGACCCTCTTACAATTGCACTGCTTGGTACTTAAATTAACTCAAGGCTTGAAGCGAGATAGGTGATTAATTCATTATTAGCTTTGAGCCTATTTTAGGAATTATGTGGGTTCAACCTATTGGAGCTCTCAAAACTCACCTCAATTTGATGGAATGGCTAGCGGAGGATTGAGAGTAGGTAGGACAAGGCCATGAGGTAAATATTTGATAAATTTGAGCTAATCAATGTGGGAAATTAATTTAACCTGGTGTGATCCCCTCCAGGCCTATAAAAGGGCCTGGTCTCCACATTGGATTTTGAACTAAATTGAATGTAGGTCGTGGGGACTTCCAAATGGCTCCCCTGATTCTGCTGGTGATTTGGTGTAATCCTATCATTAATTATAGGCCTGTTTGGCCGAGGATTGTGAGTAATCACCTACTCCAAGAGGCCAGATTCCACCAAAGATTGGATAGGCCTTATATATTTAAAATCGGAGCTATTCTCCTCCAAACTATTCTTACTTACAAGTCAAACATCTGTTTGTCCAACAAATCTCTTTGTTTGACCCATTTGTAATTAAAGGTGCGTGGCGGCTCCCTTTAGGTTGAGCACCACTAATGTTATAAAAGATATACTCAACCTAATTTATAATTATTTTTTGTAATATATAATCTACTATAAACCTAGTATTTTATAATGGTTACAGCACAATGTATGCCTGTCCTTTCTTATATGATAATTATACTGGAATAGATAATATAAGACTTTTAAAATAGCTTGAAAAATATTAGGAGAAGTTTATTATAATAAAATATATTAAAAGATAACAAAAATAAGAGATAAACTGCTAGCTAATGTAAAGTCATTATGACTTAGCTAAGGTTATCTTTCTTTCACTTCAATAACTAAATTGAAGCCAAATTCGATTTTTTCAAAAATACAAAAAATGACTGCTTGATTGAGCCAAACTTACCAATATCAATACAATTGAAGCCTGCTACCCCAGCTTGGGGTGGTGGTGCACCACCATCTGGCATCTTTTGGCCACCACTGAAGCACTCCCAGGATGTCTCTGCTAGCCCTCCCAATGCTACCAGGCGTTATGCCCCCTTGGGACTTGGCCCACCACCTCACAAGCTCCCAGGTGGTGCTCCAGAGCCCTATGATGCTCGCACAGAAAAATTTGCACTTCGCTTCAGGATCAGATATGGGAGTATCTTCCCATATGCATGCTTGGCCATTATTGAGATGGCCAAGGCAGTTTTTAAACCTTCTGGCTTTATTGATTTCTGCCCCTATATGGGGTACTTTGATCTTAGCTTCTGTTCAGAAGCCAATGCAGCGACAGCAGCCAAGCTGCAATTGATTTTCAATAAATTCCCATTCCAACCATTTGAGCCTGGCTACCAGATGAGGCCACATTGGTAGTCCAGTTTGCTGGGTTGCCCTCCCATCTCTCCCCCAAATGCCTCCGCCACAAGCTCATGGAAGGTTTAGCCATTTATTGCTCAGACCCCATGTTGCAGTTCGTGGATCCAAATGGGGTGGATCATCTGGCAGGGCCTCACACCTTAGTGATGATCCACCCATTTCATTGCAATACCCATCTCATGATTCCCCCACACTTTGATCAGATTTGACACTGATCACCCATTCTGGTCATGCATCAAAATGACTGCACCATTTGTCCCTTGTGCTTTGAGATTGACCATTCAAAGTGCAAGTGTCCTACAGTTTATGCTTCCACTGCTTCTGCTGTTCATCCCTTGGGCGTTGGGCCCATGATTATTTTGCCCCAATTTATTTGAATGGGCTCGATCATCCTGCCCCCAACCTTAGCAAATTCTGGTACCGCTTTCAAGGCAACAGCCAATAAAAAATTTTAATTTCAAAAACTTTAATCAAAATTTAACTGGATTATGGAATCCTGCATCAATGGCTGAGCATGTTTCATCTGAGCTGCCATAGTTGACAGCACATGGCCAATCAGCTCCTGCCACTGCCCCAATTCCAGAGGCTGTCCCAGTGCTGGTTGAATCCAACCATTTGAGGCTCTCAAATGGATTGATCAGGACAGTTGGCCATACCATCTAAAACCAGATTTTGCTTTGCTAAGCTCTTTGTTGACCCTCCTGATTCACGTCCCCACCGTTTTCACCCTCAAAACGGAATTTCCAGATTATCAAATTATCAACAAATGGCAGTTAAGGCTGCAGCTGCCCCAGCCAACACCCTTCTCCGCCAGCAACTCCATGGGGCAATGGAGCCCCTTGTTAAGGGTATTTTTATCCCCAATTTTTCCCACAACTTTGAGGAAGATGCAAAGTATGAAATTGAGGAGCTTGCTTTTGGTGCGAGCTGCGCTTGCATTGATGCAGCAAAAGCTTCTCTTTTTGACCCCAATTATCCCAAAACCTGTCAGCGCATCTAGTCATTCACATGTGTGCCTGCTATCATCACTTTCGCTGAGCATCAACTTGCTCAATACGTTGAGTTGATGGACAATGCTGGCCTCATCAACGAAGAAAATCCACAATTATACTCCTTTATGCCTCATGTCGCTGATGCTCCTACCCCAATGTTGTCTGACATGGTCCACCAGCTAAAGCAGGCTATGGACAAAAGTTTCCCTAAAGATTACTCACATTCTGATATGGCTTCCTAGGCTATTAAATGAGGTACCATGTGAGGAATTTTTATTTCTCAAAATCCCTTTTTGTTTGGCCCATTTGCAAACAAAGATGCATGGTAGCTCCCCCTTTTGGTTTAGGCACCATTAGTGCTAAAAATATGAGTTAGCTAACTTTATATATCTGATTAGAATTTAAAATATATAGCTCTTATAATTGCAAAATCAGTGATCATATATGGATTCCATAAGGTCAGAACTTGAGAAATCCACTACAACAGCAGTTACAATCCCAATTTTCTAATTCAATATAATTGATGAATTGAGGTATTTTATAATTATAATAAATAATTAATATTTACGGCAGATTGATGATAGAATTAGGTTCCCTCAAGCAACCAGTGGATGAATGTCAGGATGCCAGCATTTTTCAAGCCTTTCCAGCATCTAATTTACCATAAATTTACGTAGCTCATGCAGAACTATTATCTATCAAGTAGGGATGCATTTCCCTTTCCTATTTTTAGAAATTCTAGATATTTTGCTTTGCCTCTTTAGAAATAAAGTTCTTTTGCTAAAAACAGTGCGGTTATACACAGTGCATTCAAAAAGTTCTGGGACTAACGTTTTAAAGACACAACTTTACAAATAAATAAACTTTCTTTTATCAAAATTTAACATACAACCTTTCCCTCTCTATATATATTTATAAAATTATTTAACTGAGTTAAGCCGACCAGGGGACAGACATTATTAAATAAATGTGAAACTAAGAGAATAGCTAAGAAATATAAAAATTGGGCACCCCAGGGTACTCAAGTTACCCCTGTTGCCAGCGGGATTGCCAGGTATGGGGGGGTTGGTGCACTACTCTGAGGGAGTTTCCCCTGCTATGGAGCAGGTGTGAAAGAAAGGGTCTGTGTGGAGGAACCAGAGTGGGAACCATGATTCTATGAGCGCTTTTTGTCTTGGTCTCATATATCCATAGAGCCAGGCTTGGAAGTGCTATAGTAAGTGGACATGGAATCTGTTAATAGTCCCATGAATGGTTGAGACTGTGCCCTTGAACGCATTTAATGCAATTGTGTGTATTGTCCACATTGCAATGGGTATTATTAGGGATAAGAGGGTAGATGAGATTGGTGACTCAATCTGGAGCGCGAAGATACTCTTTGATATCGAGAATCCCTGTTTGTTTTGAATCTTGAGCAGGCGTGCGACTTCCTGCCATATAGCTTTGGTTGGGGGGCATGTTTCTAGGCGGTGATGTAGGGATCCTTCCCCTCCACATACTGCACAGTTGTGTGAAGGGAGTTGGAGCGGTCCGCCGTCCTATAGGTCCTTCTCAAACAGCGCCAGGCATTTGCTCTTATCCTTGGTTGTAGGAGTGAGTGGTGTATCATTTTCCAATTTGCTTTCTGTGTGGTTAAATCATAGGGAATGTCCAGCATATCTAGGTATTCTATCCTAGCTATGCTTGGGGTTGTTGCGAGCATATCCCTCTGGGGGTGGTTTTCTGGGTTTCTTAATTTGAATTGGGGGCTGGGTCGTCCCCTTCCCTGTATATCCATGTTCCCTATGGTCCATCCCATATGGCGGATAGTTCAGAGGATATGTTTGAAATGAGGGGAGGTTCCATGCAGACCCGTTGCAGTAGGGTGCTTGGCAAGGTATGAAAGTAGTCTGGGTGTACTATGTGGGTTGGTTAATCTGAGCGCCTATGCAAAGTTAGTCCTTGCTGCTCTGGACCAATGTTGTTGCGGGAGGTCTGAAGCAAGGATTTCCTTTATCCGGGTACCTAGGATGTGATTGGCATAGCTCTCAAAATCTATTAGTCCCATGCCTCCGCTTGAGCGTGGGCCATTAAGTATTTCCATCCATATAGGAGGGTGAGAGCCAGGCCACAGCCAGCCCTGGATAAGCGCGCGAATTGAGGTTATAAAGGTAGGTGAGAAGGCTATCGCATGGGCCTGGTACCACAGTATTGGGAGGATGAGCGAGTTAGCAACTGTAACTCGTCCTGTCAGTCCTGGGGGTTCTTCCCTTGAGGGAGGCGACGCGTTTGGATACCCGTTGTAACAGGTTACTTTCCATTGTCTCATTAGCATATCCCCCTGATTCTAGCCAGATTCCAAGGTGTCAGACAGGAGTGGTGGTGGGAGGTGTTGCAAAGGGTAAAATAATTGGGTTTTTTCTTCAAGTGTTGGTGTGAGGTTCTGATGTTGTGGCCCAATTGTTTGTGTATTTGCCTAAGAGAATGTTTTCTGTCTTCCTTTTGTTGAGCGATGCATTGCTCACCTTGGAGTATTCCTCTAGAGTGCATTCCAGCTGTCGGGCATCTTCATTGTTTGCTATACCTGTTACGCAGTCATCTGCAAAGGCCAGTATCTTGACTGTTGGTTGTCCTTGTGCGGTTATCCCCATGAGACGTGAGTCAGTTACTCAGAGGAGCGGGTCAAAGCTGAGATTGTATAGCAGTGGGCTGAGGGGATCCCCTTGTTTGAGCCCTCTGTGTGGTTTGATATTGTTTGTTAGAAATCCAGGGCCGCATACAGCCATGGTTGCAGATTCTGTTAGGAGCATCGCCCATTTTATAAATCTTGGTGGGAGTTTGAAGGCATGTAGACATTCTTTTAGGTATGGCCAGCTAACACGGTCATACGCCTTTTCCTGATCCAAGAAGACCAGGGCACCAGTTGCTTTGGATTGGCAAATGTTTGCAACAGGGTGTATGTTGTTCCAGATTGAACGCCCTGGTATAAACCCAAACTGGTTGGGTGATAGGACGTCAGATGCAATTGCACCTAATATAGCTGCTAGAATTTTTGTTAAAATTTTTGTGTCAGTATTGGAGAGTGCAATTGGGTGCCAGTTGGCCAGGTCCAACTTGTCACCCTTTTTATACAAGGTTATAACGTAGGATTCATGGCCTCCTGGTAATAGGCGTGTTTCCAACAAACTCTGGTTCATTGACGCCATTAGGAGGGGGGCGATTTGTTGAAAATATTTTTTGTAAAATTCATAGGGTATCCCATCAGGCCCTGGGCATTTCCTACGTGGTGCACCGTGAATTGTTTCCCAAAGCTCCTCCCGTGTGATAAGGGATAGTATATTATAATTTGGTGGTGTACTTTATATCTTGGCAGCTTGAATAAATTTTTTTATTTATGTGGATCTGTTGGCATATCGCGTTATAATTCGGTGTAATAGCGGTGTACTTCCGCCTTGACCTCCTCAGGGTCAGTTGCCACAGTGCCGTTGGTCTTGCGGACCTGTGTGCATGTGGGCTGGTTTCTGCGGGAGTGAAATTGGCGGAAAAAGTATGTCAAACAGGTTTCGCCTTCCTTTATGAACTTTCCTTTGTTCAATACTTTGATTCCGTGTTGGTGTTCAAAGATAAGATTGTTAAGTCAGGCTGAAATTTCTGTCCATTTGCGTCCCCAATCAGGGCTATAGCCAGATCTCGGAGTATTTATTTCCAGGTGGTCTAGTTCTGCCAAGGTACGCTTGATTGTGGCTGTGTCCGCGGTGTACTTGCGTGATGCAATATGTCAGGTTTTGTTGATTAAATCTTTTTTGAAATTTTCCTATGTTCCGATGGGATCCAAAGTGAATGAGGCTGTGAATTCTGGGTTTGTAGCCTTGTTTTCAACCAAGTTAGATATCTCAGTCAATCTTATATTTTCTGGGTGAAGCTTTCTCCAAGGCGACACCTGTGTGTGGGATTGGGTTGGTGCTAACTGCACCATAACTAATTGGTGATCAGAAAAATTGATCTTTTTTGTTGTAAACTTGGAGATTATTGAGTGGTGGGATTGTGGGATGATGATGTGGTCAATACAACACATTGATATGAGCAGTCCCTCACATATGTTGGGTCTTGTCATATGGGGAAGGACTGGTGAATTGGGGGGAAGAGCATCCTGTAAGCCAAGAGATGCCTTCATTGTGCAATATTCAATGTGTCCAGGTGGGCATCCCCTGGGATTAGGCCATCGATCTGTATTGGGGTTATCCCAGAAGTTGAAATCGCCTAACATGATGATATCTGGTGGGAGGGTGAGAGTAGAAATTTTTATAAATTTTTTTTCTCTCAGTTGCAGTGCAAGGTGCGTAGATACATGCTAACAAAATTATTTCATCTTGGCATGTGATTGTTTCTACCAGGACTCAACCGTGCAAGTGTGATGATGAATTTGTAATTTTAAATTTTTTGTTGTTTTGGACTATCACCCCACAGTGAGATGTCCATACTAATTTTGATGGTGCGACCCTGGTTGACCAGGATTCTTCTTCCCCTTGTAGGCAGTGGGTTTCTTGGATGGCCAAGATGTCTACAAGAGGTTTTCGCAGGAATGCCAGCTTTTTGGCTTGGGACGTATGAGCCCTGGCTCCCATGATATTTAATGTCCCTATTGACACTGAGGTGCCCGCGGCGCCTCAGGAGCGGTTGGGAGGACCCTCTAGTCCTATCCCACCGCGGCTCATTTTGGCCATGCTCCACATCTGTACTCCAACTCTATCACTTCCATTGTTGGTTCCCTTGATCTGACCCAATGATTCAAGAGAATTGCGGTTTTTTGCATTTGCATCAACTTTTCCTGCACAGGTCTTATGCTAATTTAATGCAGGTTGTTGATTGGATTTTATATTTTGAGGTTCAACTTTGTTGCATTGTGCACCGCATTTTCACCCAAGTTGCGGTTGCATTGTTCCTCAGTATGTGCATGACTGATGACGCTTTGTGGCTCAGTCTGGTTACTGTGAAATTTTTTTGACCTGGGCATATTTTTCTGATTGTTTGGTTCAGTGAATATCTGAAATATCCTCCTGAATTTATCCGTGGTTAATGGCGGATTCCGCGTGTGCTGCCACTTCAGCCGCTGCTCTCTTGTAGGCTTTTTGTGCTGCTTTACGCTGTTTACTTGTAACTGGGTCCATGATGGAGTATAGTCCATCTTCACCCCAGCGGAATGGGTGGTGGCCATCAGTCATTTTGGCGAAGTTTTCATTATCTTCGTCCATAGCTTCTTCACAAAAATCATTTTCCATTAAGCCCTCTTTTACAGGGCATGCATGTTCCTTGTGGCCCAGTGAGCCACAGTGGTTGCAAATGGGTGGTGCGCGTTCCAGTGTAACTTGGAATACAGCCAACTGGCCCCCATCTGTGAAGTGAAATTCTGCTGCACGGGGAATTCTGGATAAATCCTCTTCCACTTCTGGGAAGGGGTTGATTACAACGATAGCTTTGCCCATGCACAGGTCGGGCATTAAGCGAAATTGCTGTAATTCAAGTTGTTGGATTTCTCCATAGGCCACAAGACCTTTGCAGAGCTCCTCCTCGATTACCTTATAAGGAAGGTTGGTGGGGGGCGAGTCAAAGGAGATGAACAAAGTTTTCACTTTGTTCCATATGGTGCGCGCGGTGCACACAATTTTTTTGCCCTCAGGGAGGGCAATTTCCATGCAGATTTTTGCTGCGGCATCGGCTTCATCAGCTGTTTCAAAACCAATATTGAACCAGCCACAGCCCATGTTGTTGGTGGCTACATACACCGCGTGAGGGAAAAGTGAGGGCTGTGCCTCACATGTTTTCTCCCACAGGGTTGGTGACTCATCCCCAAGGAAGAGTCTGATCCCGTGTTCCACCTTTGACAAAGGTTGGTTGAATTTAATGTACATGTATTGCGCATGCTTTACAGTAAATACCATAAACCCAGATGGTGTCTGAGTTTGCAATTTTTTTATGGCTTGGGTTCCTGGTCCCCCTCCAGGGCGTTTCTTGCCCTTAGTTGCACCATTAAGCGCACTGCTTGCTGCGACACTCGCCCATGTATTATTTTTGTTATTAAAGTCGCCCATCTTTCCTGTGTGTGATTATCCAAATTTGCTGTTTGAATCAAATCGTAGTAACTAAAGTGATTGTTACAAGAAAGATAAGCTCTATACATATTTATATTGCTAAAACAATTGTGAAATGGTATGCACATAGTTCCTATTTTGTATAACCATATTTAAACTAGCTGTCGAATTCTTCAGAATTATCTCTACTTTATCAAAAGGATGAATATTCAGTGCCACCTTCAGATTAGAGAACAGAAAGAAGTCAGACAGAGCCAAATCTGGTGAATAGGGTGGATAATTATTATCTGAAGGTGGCACTATATGTTCATCCTTTTGATAAAGTAGAGACAATTCAGAAGAATGTGACAGCTGGTTTAAACATGGTTATACAAAATAGGAACTATGTGCATACCTTTTAACAATTGTTTTAGCAATATAAATATGTATAGAGAGGGAAAGGTTGTATGTTAAATTATGATAAAAGAAAGCTTATTTATTTTTAAAGTTGTGTCTTTAAAACGTTGTCCCAGAACTTTTTGAATGCACTGTGTATATTTATTTAGTTATTTAAATTTATCCTATATGTGGACCTTAGAAGGGTGGTTAGCCTGGCAGGGTAATTCCTGCTTCCATGTAAGTCCAGGGGAATGTCCTCTGTGCATAGATCAGGTGCTCTTTTCCATTTCCAAATAAAAATGGGATGAAGAGGGTGGCTGTATCCCTCATCTCCCAGGGTGACCTTGCCCACGTGATAGACGAGTGCTGGGTAATGGCCCTCCCTCTTTGGATTCCTCCCCTGGTACCCTCTCTCACCTTGGTCAAACTGGTCAGCCAGATAAAGGAAATATGTGCCAAGATCACCAAATTGAGGTAGAAGAATTTGAGACTGATGGGATCAAAGCTGGATGTTTGGAAAATGCATGCCAAAAAGGGGACAAGTATCGAATTATCAGACAGAATCACAGATGGTTTCAATTCAGTCTCAAATATGATTGTCAACTCCAACCCCCTCCCAAAATCGTCAGGAATGATCCCTGAAATGCAGATGTTATCTTCAGAAACCATTGCTGACAGTTCGAAACCCTTATCCAGCAATTCAGCAGTTGCAGCTGAAAAACTCATTTAACTGAACAAATGGCCCAGCAACCAGGCAGGGCGGGTTGGGAGCCCTGAACCCGTTTCCAACCAATTGGGACCACCCTTACGTGGGGTCGCCTTGGGTATTCCTGCAGCTTGTTGGGTAAAACGCTGTTGTGCTAACTGATGGAAATGCAGTTGAGTTTTGGTTCAGGCGTTCAAGTTCAAACTGACAGTGACTTGGCCTGCCGCTGAATCATTTGATCTCAATTCTATTTTGAGAGTATTTGCTCCATTCCCAAAAAATTCACCAGATTAAGTGAATTTGAGGGGCCCAATCCCTGCTTGGTCTCACCACAATTGAACACAATTTAATCAGTTGCCTGGCACTGAAAAATTGTTGGTCGATTTTTCTTCCTTATCTTTCCAATAAAAAACCCTTTCCCCAATTTTAGTCTTTTATGTGAAAAACAAACCATCTTTTCTGCCGGTATTCCAAAACCCCTCAGGTTTTATAGCCGTGTTCATCTGGTATTTCATTGTGTGTCTATATGAGATTATGGCTCATAGGCAATTATTGGAGGAACTCCTTCCTAGTTCCATATCCTTCATATCAGCAGCAGTGCCTCAAGCATTATGGTTTGCCGTTTGGGTACTTTGGTACTCAAGCTGGCAGGACGGTCTAATTCTAACTTTCTGTTTGACTGACATTCCACCCCTAGTGCAGGATTTGTTCAATACAAGTTTAAAACCTGTACTGGCTAAAAATATTCTCAGTGTGGTATATCTGTCCTAAGGTTACCCACCTTGATACTTTTTTATGGGGACCTTAGGCAGCAATAAGACAAGGCCAGAAGGAAGGATCCAACGTCCCAGAATGCTATGAAGGTGGTCACACAACACTAATGAAGAAATGACAGGGTAGGTTTGCAACTGTGATGGTGCACCCTATGAAGCCCACTAGTGACAGAGGCCAGCGGCGTATGTAGTAGCTGCTACACCTTGGTACGTTAAGGATATATATTGCGTATTAATATCACTCAGTGTATAGTATCTGGGCAAAAAATGTGAAGAAATTTGAATTTTCCATTAAGTATAATTTGAGTTGTGGTGATTTGCATTCTGATGCAACCTAGGAAGCCAGAGGATCAAGGCAACTCTTATCCAGTGTATGTAAGCCTTGAGAAGGCACCTCTCCGTCTGAACCAGGATTAATTAACTTTATTCTCTAAAAAGGGGCAGAGGCTGCACCAGTGCCTCTCATCACTCAGGTAGATTTAGCCCATGTGGTGGATGAGAGGTGGGTCACAACGTACCCCCTGAGGTTGCAGTTCCCCTCCCAGTGTTATCTACTTCCAAGCTGGTGGAAAATATTTGGAGGTTTTGTCAGGAGGTGGCAAATTGCACAAAGCACCCCAAACCTGTCGTGATCCTACCATTGTATCCATGCCACACCTGTCCACAACAGGAAAGGGGCGATCAACCCCTTCCCACCAACTGGGATCAGCCATATTTGGCCTGGCCCTGGGCGCTACCTGCTAGCCACCAAAAACTTTGCCACCATTGCAAAATGCATGTGCACAACAAAAAATAAATTAAATTAATAAGCCCAAAATGAATTTGGCTGATCAGTCCGGACCCAAGTTGGTTAAAAATAGGTCTGGTGGGCCAATTCTCCAGATTTTTATAAGTTTATTCCTGATGACAATTGCACATTTGTTGTGATTTTACCCCATGATCTTATAAGCAGTGGTCCTCAACAGGTACTGCTGTTGCTCCATTTTCTTTATTTTCTACCCCTTTAGTTTGAATAAAAAATTCACAAAAAAATTTTAGCTGTTAATTTTCAAAAAAAGGTGTGATGATGCCCAAACCAAGCACCTTTTGGATGGTCCTCATGGCTAGTTTCCCATATCAACACATCAACTTGGACAGCTGTGCCTGCGGCATTCTGGCTTAAGATTTGGGTAGTAATTTACCTGGAGTTCCATGCTGGTCTTATTATTAGTATCAACACGCTCCATGACATAATGGAGCGATCCATAACTCTGACCCTTTCTATCTCGCCCATCAGGTGGGGGGTTGCATGGGGTTTTCTGTAGCAGCACCAAACTCCTTCAAATTTGGCCAAGTTCAGCTCATCCATGTCCCCAGTAGTTCAGGAAGTTCAGGATCTGGACTTGTGTTTGATGTTGTCCGCTGACAACACAAGATCTGGCTGCAACAATGTTTATAGTGAATTTCCCCTCCTTTGATTGGTTAACCCATTAGCTTGGCTATATCAAAAATGCTCACCCACAAGAAGGACCACGCCTACTTCCTGCTACCAGTGGAAATCCATTTGAATGCACACTGGGTGTCATTTCGAGGACCTGGTAGACACAGGGACAATAGAAAATTTCATGAGTTTTTAGTTAGCGTGTTAGTTGGAATTGGACTTGGCTGTAGGCCTAGAGGTAGTGGTTGAATCTTTCGCTGTACAATCAACTTACAAGGTGTGTCACCTAGTCCAGTTCTGAGTGGGCAACTTTATTTTTGCGATTAAATCTTGATCATGTTTGACCTGGTAAACCCAGTTATCATTAGTGTGGGTTGGTGGATAAGCCAGCAAGTGAATGTTAACCAGGACTTAAACATGTTTCTCTTTCAGAATGCTCAGGTCGGTGGTGAGCTCCTGTTCCTTGATACTTTGGGTAAGGCGCAGATTAGAGGTGCCAATTCCACACTTGCTACACCTGCGGATTTGCCCCCTGATTTTCCCCCATTTATGATAGCGTATAAGGATTTTTTTTGATATGTAAAAGGCTTCAAACTTCCACCATACTCAAAGTATGACATTAAGTTCCACATTACGATGGAAGTGATTAACATAAATTTTTCTATACCCCATATGGAGGAAGGAAATGCGGCCTTGGACGTGTGGATTGATGACATGTTTGTGAAGGGGTGGCTTTTCAAGAAGAAAAATCCAGCTGTATCCCCCATTGTGTTTGCAAAGAAGGCTGATGGCACACTGCGCCCTTGCATGGATTGCAGTCACATTAACAATATCACATTTCACAACCCCTACTCAATTCCACTAGAACATATAATTGCCCAAGAAATTGCAAAATGAGAGTAATTTTGAAACTTGATCTGGTGAAAGCCTTTGGTAAAAATGTGGGTAGCTCAAGATCAGGAATGGCTTACCGCTATTCAGACAAAGCAGGGAATATTACAATTCCACATAATGCCTTTTGGCTTAGAGAATGCGCCCACCACATTTCAGCAGATGATTGCGATGTGCTAGGAAATCTTTGTAACACATGCATCAATGCTTACATTGATGACATCCTCATCCACTCCCCAACCCTCAAACAGCACGATATAGATCTGCAGGCCATGCTCGCCACTCTGCACAATGATGAACTATTTGTGAAGCTATCAAAGTACGAGATTTTCTGTGATAAAATTCTTTCTTGGTTACCCTGGTCTTAAAAGATGGTTACACTATTCCACCCTATAAACTTGCCATACTTGAGTGGCCTACCTCAACAACCAAGAAGCAATTTCGGAGCTTCCTAAGACCATGTTAAAAAATTCTCTCCTGACCTCTCACAGCTGGCTTTGTGGCTGCACCACCTCACCAGCAAGAAAGTCCATTATGTTGGACCCCAAAGCGCCAGAAGGCATTTGATGCTATCAAACAGGTTTTGAGTCATCTCCTGTGCTAAAGCATGCTAACACAGACAAACCCTTTATTGTCACATGTGATGCCTCTTCTGAAATGGTAGGAGAAGCCTTGTTGCAGGAACAAATGGCTTGAAGCACCCAGCAGCATAATTTTCCTGCAATTTTACATCCACAGAGCAGAACTGGGCTATTTATGAAAAAGAGCTGGAAGTTGTATTGTCAAGATTCCTATTCAAATGGGGGATAAAGATACATTATATAATGGGAATCAATCCTGATTTGACCCACAAGCCCAAACTTCAGTTGTCCATCATCTTCAAAGAAAGTTGACTATGATCAAAAAAGGTGATCAACCTTGACCAATAAGCCAGAATACTGCTACCTCAGAGTCACTCAACGTTGGGATTCAAACCTGAGCTATGAGGTGAGTTCTATCAGGTTGACCAAGCTAATTGGGGCTTGCACCAAATCCTCAATTTGTTTATCTATTAGATCTAGGCTTGGACGGCTTAGATGGTCCCTGTTCAAACTCCTTGATTTCCCTTAAAAAAGCGGGTATTGAATAATAAACTTTACGCTAATTATCCCCTTTTTGCAATTTTTAGTGAAAACAGTAAGTTTTTAGAATTACCATACCAGACTTGATATCTGGATTAAAACAAGATTTTTCAACCAAGAGAAGCAAACTTGGTAAGAAACCAACACCATCAAACTTCAGGACATTCAACCATCAAACGATAAAAAGGATCATTGATACTAACCCATGACCTTGACAGTAAAACTTTTCTTTCTCGTTGCAATCACTTTTGCAACCTATTCAATTTAAGTCTGAATCTAGTTTGATAATCTCACAGAGGAGATTAGTCTGCGCCCATGTCAGGGAGAAGTTGGGCAAGTAAGGTAAGAGGAGCAGGTGGAAGGCCCGCGGCCTCCAATGTTCAAAAATGCCCCGGAGAAACTGGCGGAATAGACAAAAATTTTAAAAACTGACGGTCATTATTTCCCCAGAAATACTTGCATGGCAAGCACAATGCAACCAGTACATCAACACGCCACACTCCCAGCCACTTTTGTCAGTGGAATTTGGAGTCTGCGTGTTTCTGGACATCCAACAAATGGCCTTATGGGAAAAATTTTGTGAAGATGTGCACACAATTTTCCCAACTGCAGTGTACGTCGCACCTCACTCCATGTCACATGGTTGGCGGACCTAGGTTTCAAAAACAAAGAGGCAGCAGATGAGGCTGCTGTGGTGCGCATAGTGGTTGACCTCCCCAAAGGGTAATGGGTCATCGAAACCAAATGCACCAGATGGACAAAATCAAACCAAATTTTCCAAACGTTTGACTTTTTGCCTACTACAGTAAAACGTGACATTTTGGAACAACACCTGAAAGATGGTCTCGCCATATATGGCGAAATACAATCTTTAGAAATGCAACACTTCACACTGATGCCACACCTGTGCACCGGCAAAGCCATTGCAGTCCTGACCCCAACTGAGGAGATTGCAAAGGTTTTAACCCAGATCCCACACTCCACTTTTATTGATATTGCAGGGCATACCACCCACCCATTCTGGGTGACCGTGGACAGCGCGCCCCCCATTTGCACCCACTGTGACGCGTTTGGCCATAAGGCGCACGCATGCCCCATCAAGGAGGGCGTCACATTCCAAGAACATCCCTTGGTGGCCATGGCCAGCGGAGAGGCGCACTATGAACCAACTGCAAGCACCAAAGAGGCTTTCCCGTGGGGAGCACAAGGCTGCTACCTACTGGTAAAGCCTATCTCCCTGCAAGAGCGGAAGAAGGCCAAGCAGGCCCACAGGGCCGCGGCCAAGGAAGCGGCCAAAGCCACCACTGCTATCCCACACTCCCAATGCCAGGAAGACATTGAAACCTTCGTGGCGGAAGCAACTCAGGAATCCATCAACCAATCAGATTGGGAAGCCCATGCCAATTGGGCCACTCAATCTGAGGATCCGATGGGGGACTCAATCTCACCTAATTGTTGCACCCAAGCTCCAGTTGAAACTGACTTGGGACCCATCCCAACTGAAAATTTTTTTTGACCCACTCAACGGTGCACCGAACTCATCCGCACCACAAAAAATTTGTCCAACGTTGGGGAAACAAAAAGTGAAGGCTAAAGCCAATGCAACTCTTTCTGCAAAAATTAACAAAAATCCTGATAGCGTTGCTGCTAACACCTGCGCTGCTGTGAAGGCCCATGGGGATCTAGAGGAGGCTGGTGGGCCCAGGTGCCCACCCCCTCACACCTAAGGTGCGATGGGGGAAATCTTCACTTTAGGGACATTGAATATCGCCGGACTCAAGGCCTCCCCATCCCGGGCTAGGAAACTGAGTTTTTTACAACAAAATTTACCCATGGATATCCTGGCCATCCAGGAGTCCCACTGTCCATGAGGTTCTGAGGAAGCTTGGAAAATAATGCTCCTCCCATCCCTATCCTTTTGGTTAGAGCACTGTGGGGTGCTAATTTGGAAAAATAATTTTTTCAAATTTCTATCATCAGAAACCTTCCTCAATGGCCAAGTCCTCGTTGTCACCTTCTCGTGGGCTGATGAGGTACACGCTATCATCAACATCTATGCCCCAAACGGTGCATGAGAGTGTCAGGAATTTTTCTTGTTAGTAAAATCCTCCCGCTACCCTCAGACAATTTCGTAGTTGGCGATATGAACTGATGGCTAAACACTCCAATGGACCGGTGGCCTTCCTCCTCCCACGCCCCCCAGGGCCACATTGAACTTTGCATTCTAAAGGCCACTCTTGGGTTAATGGATGCGCGGCCATGGCAAGCCCCGCTGCTTGAGAACATGATGCACCCCCATGTCCACAACGGCCAATTAAGGTCCATATCCCGCATTGACCTTATCCTTACGCTGGCGAAATTCCAACCCCACATATCCCACTTTAAAACAACAAAAATGGAATTCTCCGACCATTGACTGGTCTTTAAAACCTACCACCTACCTGTCACAGCTGCTAAGGCCCCACATTGGTGCAAAATCCGCCCCTCCGAGCTTAAGTTGCCAGGATTTTCCACGCGGGTGGAATTAGCAACTTTGGCAAAAGAGTTTGTTGCACCATTTTGCGTGGACCCCATTTCCACATGGGTAACTTTCAAAGATGATACTATCTGCCACTCTCGCCATCTCTCCTCCAGACGCTCACGAGCCACATTGGCGGTCATTTCGCGCGCTCTGGCAGAGTTGGCACACCTGGAGTCCAATATCCCAGCTAAAGGATACAGCTCTGCATGGGGCTGGAAGTGGGCGGAGGCAGCCGCCCACCTCAATGCACTCGAAAGGCAACACAAACATCAGGTTTGTGTTCAGTACAGGGCCAAATGCATCACAAAAGGCGACAAGTTCACCGCAAATTTCTTTAAAATTTTTTTTTGCACCACGCCAGAGTGTGGCCTGCACACAGGTGCGAATATCAGATGATTCCATTGTGGATATGCCAGCCAAAGTGGCAATCAAACAAAAAAAATTACTCCAAGTTGTACCAATCTGATCCAATTCAGCCAGCTGAAGTGGCGGAATTTCTCAACTGGGCCCACATCCGCACCATTTTCTGATACCCAGAAATAATAAATTTAATTACTCCAAAAAAATTATGGACAGCCATTCGCGGTGCACCAAACTGAAAATTCCCAGGCCCAGATGGCATTCCATATGATTTCTACAAAAAGTATTTCAAATATATATCCCCATTGCTGCTCGCCTCACTTAACCAAAGCCTGTTGGAAACGCGCCTCTATCAGGAGGACATGAGGCCTTTACCGTCACGCTCTTCAAGAAAGGGGATAAGCTAGACTTAGCCAACTGGCGCCCCATTTCTATAACTAACACAGACACTAAAATTTTAACAAAGATCATGGCTAACCGTTTAGGGATTGTAGCATCTGCCACCATCTCCCCAGAACAATTCAGTTTCATACCCAGAAGGTCAATTTGGGATAACGTGCACTCTATGGCTAATGTATGTCATTCCACAGCCTCTGGGGCACTTGTATTCTTGGACCAACAGAAGGCCTATGATAGAGTAAACTGGGAATACCTCAGGGCCTGCCTCCATCAATTCCGCTTACCCCCTCGCTTCATCAACTGGGTGATGCTGCTCAGGGAATCTGCAACAATGGCAGTACGTGGCCCTGGCTTCCTAACGGAAGTAGTCCGCCCTCAAAGGGGGTTACGACAATGGGACCCCCTCAGCCCACTCTTATACAACTTCAGCCTTGACCCACTACTGCGAAATGTGAATGCCCAACTCACTGGGGTCCATGTGCCAGGCCAAGCCCCAGTCAAGATAATGGCGTTCGCAGATGATTGTGTGGTTGGGGTGTCTAATAATCAAGATGCATGCGCGCTTGAAGCTCTCATTTAGGAGTATTTCAGGGTAAGTAACGCGGCACTGAACACTCACAAAACCGAAATCATCCTCCTTGGTCGGTTTCAGAACTGCTGGGCCCCAGCAATTAGTTCCCAACCTGGCCCATCTGCTCGCCCACGTCCTCGCCCTACCAGCTCAACACACACCGCCCCACTGGTGCTCCCCTTCATGCCACGCCCTACCATAGGACTGGTACGCCATCTGGGCGTGTGGATGGAGGCAGGCGGATACGCTTCAGCAGTAATGGAGTGCCATATTCTGGACAACGTGACGAAGCAAACCGCCTCTTTCAGAGCCCACCCTACTTCCCTTACTGGCAGGGTTGTTTTAGCCAACTCTATGCTCCTCTCCAAAGTCTGGTTTGGAGCCCACGCCATCCCCTTCTCCCCAAGCTTCTTCAAATCCTTGTATGCCCTGCTGCAAGGATGGCTTTGGTCAGGCCGCCCTCCACCAGTATGGCTAGAGGTCATGTTTGGCCCTCATCATCATGGTGGCATGGGTCTGCTCGACTTTAGAGCCCATGATGCCAAGATCTTGGGTACCTGGATAGCGGCCGCCACCGCCCCTACACTCCCCTCCCAACGCTTGTCCCGCGTGGCCCGCTCCAACTTCTCCCAAGCCTTAGGCCTCAACAACCCATCGAACCCCCACTCCCTGATGAAATACCTCGCATCACACACATCGGCCACAGGCCCTCACGGTACTAAAACCCACTACAAACGAATCCTCCTCTCCATGCGGAGCGCTGAGTGGAGAATTTGTACTAGCGGACACACAGTTCAGAGAGGCCGCCCCTCTCCTCAGTTCACACAAAAGGTACAGGGGCTACCCATCCAAGATAGCGTGATCCCCACACGGCCCCATGTCCTATCCAGGGTGGACTATTTGGACATGATGGACATCCTTTACTCCATTGAGACCTAAAAAAACTATCTGGAAATACGCACACCATCATCTGTTGCAGCCTCAAGTCCGCTCCCATGTGTAGCGCTGCCTGAGGCGGGTGTATCGTACAGCTGAGTGCTCAAACGCTTTACACTCATCCTGTGTCGTGTGTGGACAGTATGGAACGCTGTTCCACCGCCTGGAGAAATGCCCTACCTCTAAAGTGATATGGCGCGAAGTTCAACGTCTGCTGGGCCAGGATCAAACGCATCCCTTCAGTCTGTCAAGAGATATGTTTGCTCTATCAATGGCCTCCTCTCTTCCACCCTCCCTCCGTGCTTTGGTGGTTGCAATCGCCATGTGGACCATACACACGATTGTCTTAGATGCCATCGCAGGCTCCACCCCCACCCTCCCAGAAGCTGTCCACAGATTCTTGTCTCATTTGGTGGACCACTTTCAAGCGTGGATGTTTGGATACCTCCCACCGCGTCACTGACAGCTGGTCTCCTCCTGGTTCCCAGTCTGGTTCATCAAATCAGACCCCTTCCTCCACACGTGTTCAATTGTGGCTACGGCCCCTTTACACGTTCCCTCCCCTCCCCATAGTGGCGTTCCCGCTGGCAACAAGAGATAGAATCGCTTCTCTGGGGTGCCTTCCCTGGTACTAAGTTTTTTCTCTTCTGAGTCATATTTGGAAGTGTCCGTCCCATGGTCGGCCTTCCCCGCAATATATTTTATAAATTTAACCCATGATCTTGACAAAACTGGTGCTCCCTGCCAGGTTGCACCCCGAGTTCATGGTGAAAAATAGAAAAAATAAACAACAAAAGCCAATATGAATAGTAACAATTCTGTTTTGAAAACTCCTAAGATCGTGAAGCTGCCCATCTCAGTGACTGGGCAATAAACATGAATGTTGGGGATACTTTGACCAACCACAATATTTTTTCTCCCATCTACAGAAGTAAACCCTACATGCTCCATCCATTGGACATTGTAGCTTACATCTGTCCGACTTGCAGAGGCTCTCCAGCTCCTCTTAACTGGGGCCTTCATCCCTGGGGCTGAGCCAGTAGAAGAAGAGCTCTTGCCGTACCAGCCCCTATTGTAAGTCTTGGGGACCATCCCCTACAACAGGATAGAGAGCAGCATACCTTTTGGACCAAAAGGGGCCAAAGGCCCAAGTGGACCCCCTGTCGCAGTTGAGCGACCTGACACACATGGTTGATGAGCGCTGGGTAACTGCCCTTCCACCTAGAGATATCCAAATCTCTCCCCTCCTCCCCTCCCCAACCCTAATAAAATTATTAGAGGGGACCTGCCAGGAGATCATGCAGGCCAGGGGCCTTGGGCGGGCCCCTGGGACCCCCCACTTACCAGTGAAAATTTACCAAAATTTTAAAGAAACTTCCAGCGCAAGTATCAGAGCCTGGCCTGCAGATTCTGGGCTAATGGAGCCAGTCCGGACTGGTTGGGTCTGAGAATCAGATTGGAACTCAATTCGGGTTTTGAACAACCCATCAGTGACTTGGACCAGTTGCCCCCACCCCTCAGAATGGATCCAAGAAGCTCAGATTACATAGACAACCAAATTGAGAGTTTGGACCGGGTTGCAGACAACTGAGCACCAAGGCCACAGCCCCCGGGATGAATCCAGGAAATCCAAACCGCTTGAGCTGCCTGACTCAAATGGTCAAGGCCCAGATTGGTACCATCGAACTGGTCTGGCCCCAAAAATTCAGGAAAATCAGCAAAAGTTTTTTTGATTTTTGCCAAGATTTTAGAAACCATCCATCCACTCCCCCACCTGCCAGCCAACCAAACCCCATCACCAATCCCCAACCACCCAATACTTAAGGCAACTGCTCTATCAATGGGCAGTTGTCAGTTCATTCTATATTCTCCTCGCACTTTATGCCAAAATAAAGTCGATTACCCCAAATGCCTAGTTGCAGACTCTGACTGTTTGTTTTTCCTATTAAAATTCTGCTGATCGACCCAGCAAAGCACGTCACCACCCAAATAATTATTCCGATGATTGCCAGATGGGTCGTCCAGTCACTCAACCCTGCCACATGATGGTGGATCATATCCACATTGAACTGCCTCACTCTTGATGATGGAATTGATTCTCTGTCCATTTTTGCATATCCAATAAATGGAACCCATCCGTTCACTTCACTGATGGGCTTACTGAGAGTGCTCCCCTATCAGAGCAGCCTCAGGGCGCCCCCGCCCTAAGGCCTGCGAGCTTGGCCCTCACACCTGGCTCATCCGCCATTGATCCCACCCACCTAAGGACCCCAAAGTATCCCAACCAAGGGGAACTCAGCCCCAACGCTCACCTTGAGCCCGTTTCCCCCTCTGACAGCACCCCTGTTTGCGCAGTGTGTTTTGTGCCACCCCTCTCTGGTGCACAGACCCACCTACCCATAACTGAAGGCCAGCAACTGCGCACCCTGGAGGAGTCATCATCCTCCCCGCCTCTCCCACCCTTGGGGGTTGCCCCCGCAAGACTCGCGGTTGCCCCCATTGCAACCATCTGGTTTGCCTTGAGGGGCCTTTGGTACATTTATAAACATTTACTTTCCTCATGTCCCTACTAGATCCCCCCTTCTTCTAGTTGCACGGACCGCTGTGCCCCTGGCATTCTGGGCTCTCCACTGGGTGCTCACATACCCTGACAGGGAGCCCAGTCTAATTCTTATCAGCTGTTTCCATGACATAATGAACTAACCCATAATCTCAGCCTTCTTCGCCCTCCTCGCTGGCACTGGCAAAGCGTTGGACTACACCCTAACCTTAAACGTACTCTCTCTCTGCAACCTGGCCTTCTCCTGCTGGTCGGCGGCCTCATTCGTCCAAGCATGCTGCCAGTTTGTTTTGACCTGGTCCCCACCCCACAGACCCCTGGCGTCAAGTGTCACCCCATCAGTCAACATGATAGGGTTGGGAGTCCCCCCTATCCCTTCTGAAGAGGTGGTTGACAAAATCCTGAGTGTCCTGGTGGAACTTCAGGTGCGCTTCACCACCAATGGGGGGAAAACTCCTCTCCCTTCTGATGCCTAGCAGAGCATAGCTCTCCTTGATGCCCTAGATGGGGACGTCCGTTGCTGGGTCAAAGGAATGCTCCGCTCTGCTGCTAATTCTGGGAACCCCACCCCCCTACTGGCGCTGGTTACTTCGGCGGTCCAGGCCCCTGAGTCTAGACCTGCGCGCCTCCACCATCTGTTCACACCAGGGCAAACAGCCATGGACCTGCCCTCCCTGATTGAAGCCTTCGCGGTCTTGGCCCCCACAGTGCCCATCCTCCCGAGATCAACATCTCCACCTTCCGAGCTACCTTGGACCCCACTGAGGCTGCCCATGCATCTTGGGACCCCCTCCCCAGGTCCTTAGAAATTGCATTCTCGGTGGCTTGCACAATTGGGGCCAGGTCCTTCCATACACCCACATTGTGACGGTTGAGGTCCATCCTCAGCATCACATTGCCCTGATCTTTGGTAAGACAGGGCAGGCTGTGTCTGGATGTATGGAGGAGGAGGGGGCGTTGGTCCTGGCAAGGACGCCTAAGGGGCAGGAGCTTGAAGGAGGCCAAGGAGCAAGATGAGCGTCCAAGTCGAGGAAAAATGGGAATCAAGTAACATGGGTAGTTTCGAGATTTGATTTGGATTTAAATCAAGAATGGAATGGAACGGGTGCTTGGAAGTTTCGCGGTTCATTTGGGATTCGAAGTGGAACTGGCGCGGAACTGTTGAGGATTGGAACTGGCACAGAACCATTGAGTGAGGATTTCGCGATCCTGCTGTAAGGTTTACACCAAGCATCAGTCAGATTAGCACCATAAGCTTGTGTTATATTTTATATTAGCTTTTAGCATGTGTATATAGGGAAGGAACTGGGAGCTGGAGGCTTCTCAGTTCTGTTTTCTATCAACCTGGCCTAAAATTAAATAAAAGAACTTTTAAATTTATATATTTATACTTTGAGTTTATTTTAAAAATATTGCTTAACTGCAGCCATGTT
>JAKSZP010012670.1:0-26239 GCA_022478985.1 Massospora cicadina
ATGAGCCTCAGGAGCAGTTAGCAGGGCCTCCTGGCCCTACTCCCTCGCTCACATTGCTCTCCACTGCACTTCTGCTGTGGAGAGCATAACCATGAGTAGGAGTTAGGGTGTATTCTGCCCCTTTCATCACCGCAGTTTTTGCTCCTCTCTTGGCTTTGCTTGGTTTTTATATGTTATTGTGGTGCACTTGTGGATTTTTATTGGCCACATTATTTTCTTGCACATTCCATTGTTGATTTTCCTTCCCGATTGGGTTAAATTCTGCAATTTCTGGGGGTGCACTGAACCCCAATTTTGCTGCATTCATTTCTGAATCGGGTTACACCAAATTCAAACTGGTCAGATTGGGTGTATGGTTTTCCGTGGGATCTGATTGGTTCATGGACTCAAATTCCTCCATGTCTTCCTGGATCTGCTCCGGCGATATGGTTGATTCTGCTGAGGCCTTTGCCTTGGCTGCAGCCAGCTTGTGAGCTTTTTTGGCCATTTTTTGTTCTTTTGGGGAAATAGGGTCAATAATTTTATATTGCCCATTTTCTCCCCAGTTGAAGGCTTGTGTGGTATCTGTGATTTTGGCGTATTCTGAGTCATCTTCGCCCATTTCCTCCTCACAGAATTCCATTTCTCTCAGGCCTTCTTTTATGGGGCAAGCATGAATCTTGTGCCCAAAGGCCTGGCAGTGGTTGCAAATGGGAGGTGCGCTTTCCACTGTTGCGCAGAACAGCTGGGATTTTTTCCCATCAATTGTGAAGGATGCAATGTGGGGAATTTTTGTAATATCCTCTACTACATCCTGGTTTGGTGAAATTATTGCTATTGCCTTCCCCATGCTAAGGGTCAGCATCAGCTGGAACCATTGCATTTCGAATTGTTTAATTTCTCCATAGGCTTCCAAGCCTTCTCAGAGATGTATTTCAAATACTGTGCACGCCAGTGTGGTCAGAAGATAGTCAAAAATTATAATTATGTCCTTGAATTCAGTCCAATGGGTGAGTTTGGTCAGGACCAGTTGCTGTCCATTGGGAAGGTTGAGTGCCACTTTGACCTTCGCTGCTTCATTTGCTTCTTCTGTGGTTTCAAGCCCAAAGTCTACCCAACCTCTGCAGATAGTATGGGTTGTTAAGTACTCTGCGTGCGGAAAATTTTTTGTTGGGCTTCTCTTAACTTTTCCCACATTGTCAGTGTTTCTACGCCCA
Source organism: Massospora cicadina (assembly GCA_022478985.1). Taxonomy (NCBI): domain Eukaryota; kingdom Fungi; phylum Entomophthoromycota; class Entomophthoromycetes; order Entomophthorales; family Entomophthoraceae; genus Massospora; species Massospora cicadina. The sequence goes on from JAKSZP010012670.1 coordinate 1,197, forward strand.
GAAAAACTCATATCCCGTGTTCCACTGATGACAGTGGTTGCGATTGGGATACTTCCAAATAACTGCAGTATTTTACCAAAAATTGATGAAACCCGCGGGAGGCGCCACCTCAGGTTTATTATTTTTGCTGAGATTTTCGTTTGTACCTGTGCGCTTGGTACCGTTGGGCGGTGCAGGTCCAGGTCTGCTGCCCTTTACTGCGTTCACCCCCAGCTCTTTAACTTATTATTCATACTTATCTTGCCTGGTGTTGATTATCAAATTACGCTGTTTGAATAAATTTTGTATTACTAAAAGTGATAGTAATCAGAAAGAAAAGTTAGGTCTCATGCTACATTCACCAAACAATTTTACAGATGATCCTGTTAGCCCCTCATGCACCGTTGGTTCGCCCAGGTACCCTCCATCCTGGGATGCTTACCATTTTCCCCTTTGTGCACCACATTGTTTTTGGTGGTGTTTTTGTTATAATGATTGCACTTTTTCCTTTAAGTTATTATTGCTCCAGCATCCTCTGCTGGGCTCTAGTAACTTTGGTTCTAATGGCTAGTTTCCATGCGTTGGCTCTGTGCACCAAGCACCACCACGCTGGAAACAGGAGAGTTATAGACACTAACTCTCCTTACAGTGGCGGTGGCATGGTCGCTCACCCACTGGTGATACCTCATGCAGGGCGCCCAGCATGAAATTACTGTTCAGACAGACCATAAGGCACTTCTCTACTACCGCAAACCTCAGAAGCTAGGACATCAGCAAACTTGCATGTATTAAGAGCTCTGTGGGTTCCATTTTTAGTACGAATTCATTAAAGGTCTCCTGAACGCCTTGCCAGACATGCTCAGCTGAAATTCCTCCCTGTCTCCCAATGGGGGGAAGACCCATTAGACCTTATGACGGTAGTGCCTGTTCCCAAATCCTCTCATTGACCCACCTACTGTATCCTTTGCTGAATTGGACCCTGACGCTCCACTCCTCCTCCATGTCATCACTTCCCAAACCTGCCGCCCTGTAGGAATTGAGCCTCTTGCTGACTTAGAGGCCATGCACCGCAAGAAAACTCCATATACCTTGCAGGGTGGAACATTCTGGTTCCACAATTGGGTTTGGGTTCCTCCCTCCCTACTCAGCCATGTCATTGAGGAACATCATGTACCCAGACCGTCAGCCACCCCGGTATCAAAATATGTGTAGATCTCATAAAAAGAACTTACAATTGGCCTGGGTCCTCAAAGGACATTCCTGCTTGGATCTCTCATTGTGTCACCTGCGCCCAAGCAAAATAAGATTGTTTGGGAAAAAAGGGACTGTTACACCCTTTGCAGCAGGCTGAGGGGCTATGGACCTCAGTATTAATGGACTTCATCGTGGAGCTCCCACCCTCCTGTGGCTCAAATTTGATCATGGTAGTCATGGACCGATTTACCAACTTTGCACTCTTCATCCCCTGCCTCTCTTCTATTACTGCGGTGGAGACCACAAATTTATTTGTCAACCATGTGTTTTGCCATGTTTGGTCTCCCCAAGAAGATAGTGAGTGACAGGGACCCCAGTTCGCAGCCCAGTTCTTGGAAGCGTTGCTGACTCCCATTCACATTAAGCCCTGTAGATCCACTTCCTACCACCCCAGTCCAATGGGTAGACTGAGTGGGCAAACCAGGTACTGAAGCAGTACCTGCGCTGCTATGTGACGGCCTCACAAGACACCTGGGTCAAGGATCTACCTCTAGCACAGTTTGCGTACAACAAATCCTTCCATTACACAACCAATTCTCTCCATTTGAGGCTACTCTGGGGTATAGCCCCTCTTTGCAGATTGTCCCCCAACTCTCCTCAGCAGTTCCCACTGCCATGAACCGCATAAGCTCTCTCCGCGAGATGCACAACCTGATTCATGAACACTTGACAAAGTCCATCAAAGACTACACAAAGTTTGCTGATCAGAAGCGCCTTCCAGGGCTTGAGATTAAGGTTAGTTCCCTTATCATGTTAGATACCACAACCTTCCCCTGAAAGACCCCACCCAAAAGCTGGCAGCCAGATGCTCAGGACCCTTCAAGGTTGATAAGGATTTAGTCAATAGAGCCTACCCCCTGAGACTGCCTGTGCACTGAAAGCAGCACAATGTCTTCCACACCTCCCTCCTAACCCCCTTTAAGGGGGAAAGGCCAACAACCCCAGAGCCAATCGTCATCAGAGAATCCCAGGAAGTGGAGGTGGAGGCCATTTTAGCTTCCCAAAGGTCCCGCCAATCCGTTCAGTACTTGGTCACAAGGAAAAGTTACCCATCATATGAGAACAGCTGAGTGAACGCTTGCTATTGTACAAAGCAAAGACCTGATAGAGGAATTCCACGTCTCTCATCTGACAGCCCCTCACCCTCCCCAGAAGGTCGCGGCCATCCTGGCCATAAAGCTACCAGAGTGCCACAAGAATTATGCTTTGTTCCATGACCCCAGGGGTAGAATCCTCCCTGTCAAAAAAGGAAAGGGTAATGTAAGACCTGGGGACCAGCCCTTGCAAATGAATAGGGATCAGCAACCCTTCTGGAAGAAAAGGGGACATAAGGATCCAGTGGACCTCCTGTCACAGCTGGGCGACCTAGTCCATGTGATAGATGAGAGCTGGGTGATGGCTTTCCCACTAAATATATCCCACTCCCACCTCTTCCCCCCTCTTCAACCCTGGTAAGTTTGATAGAAGGGCTGCAGGGAGATTGCACACATCAGGGGGCATATAGAGGCCCCTGGGACCACCCACTACCCAGGCAAACTATATCAGAATTTTGGGAAAATAGCAATTACCAACATTGGGGCCTGGCCTGCAAATTCCATATTGGGGGAGCTGGTCCAGACTGGCCTGCACTGGAAATCAGATTGGGATATGTCTCAGTTCTCGAACCAGGGCCCAAATGACTCAGACCATCTGCCCCAATGCTCTGAAATGGATCCAGGGAGTTCAGATTGCACAAGTAGTTCAATTGAGGGATTGGTTCGAGTTGCAAATAATACAATCCAAGGACACCTGCCTTCTGAGACAAATCTGGAACACCAAAACCATGCAAATAGGCTGACTTGGGTCACTAGGACTGGATCAGTAGTATTGACTTGGTTTGGCCCTAAAAATCTGGGAAAATTTGCAAAAGTTTTCTTTTTTTGCTGAAATCTGGAGCAGCATTCTACCCCCCTCTGAGCCAGCCAACCAAATCCCATTGACAACCCCCAAATGACCAATCCCTCAATACCTCCCCCATGCATACAGCCCAGTTCTTAGGCAACTGTCCCAGCTGGGGGTAGTTGCCAGTTCATTCTATTTCCATTCACTTAATAAAATTCAAATTCCCCATCTAGATTGCCACGGCCTCTGTCTACCTTATTAATTTTACAAAATTCTTTAGATCTATTTGATGAAATGTGCCATCGCCCAAGTCCTCCTGCCAATGGTTGCTGACTTGTTTATCCTGTTGCTCATCCCTGCCATGCAGCAGTGGATCATAAACACATTAATATGCCTCACACCCAATGATGAACCCACTGCTTTATTCATTTTTGTGCGTCCGTTTAATGGAAACCCTTCCATCTGTTCAGTTGCCAAGTCTTCCAAACTGCTCCTCAGCTAGAGCAGCACCTGAGTGCCCCCACCCCACCACTCGTGGTCTTGGCTTCCATAACTGCCTCAGCTGCTACTGGCTCAGCCTGCCAGTGGCACCTAGAGTGCCCCCTCCAGGGGAAGCTCAGTACCAACCCCTCTCATGGGCCTTACTATAACTCCACTCACACTTCCAACCACGTGGCAGCCTCTGTGCCATCCCTTGCTGGCATGTAAGCCCCCTATCTAAATCTGAAGGCCAGCAACTGTGAACCCTGGAGGAGTCGTCATCCTCCCCACCTCTCCCACCCTTGGGGGTTGCCCCCACAAGACTCGCGGTTGCCCCTAATGTAACCATCTGGTAAGCCTTGGGGGCCTTTGGTATGTTACTGAACTTTTACTTTCCTCATGTCTCTCATAGAACCCCACTTTTCTTAGTTGCCCAGACCGCTATGCCTTTGGCATTCTGGGCCCTCCACTGGGTGCTTGAGCACCCTGACTGGGAGCCCAGTCTAGTTCTTCTTAGCCAAATATGTGACAGATATACTGGATTTAGGTGATAGCTTATTGTGGTGATCCACCAATCTAGGGTTATAAATTCCAATTTTAATAGTTAGTTTTGATTGGCTCTTAGATAATAAAGCACGCGTTTAAGGTTCTAATCATCATGTGATAAATTGAAAAAACTAGAATTTTGTTAGAGCCTGATAAGAGTTTCAAACAAGGTTTACTTTTATTGTAAATCCTTTAAATGTAAACAATCAGTAATAATGAATTAACTTTTCTTAGTAAGGTTTAGGCACTAATTAATTGAAAGTTAGGTAGTTGATGCAAGTGGAAAGGTCATTGACTTTAGCCAGTTATGCAGGGGTAAATTTTTTATTTGTTGTAAACTCCTTGAAGCCTATAATAGAAGCTAATTATAGCGCAAACTCTTTCCTAAATTAGTGTTAGTATCAAATTATTTTAATATAATTAATTATTATAGTATACCTAGGGTAGTTTGGGAAAAGAAATTTAATGGTAGGATCAACTCTCCAATATTTATCACCAGAGAGCAGATATTGAAATATTTGACTTCTTTCAGGGCATAAGGTACTCTAGTAATCTCTTTACTTTAAAAAATGCCATAATCCTTTTAACTTCTTATTCATTGATCCCTTCCACCAGATAGGACTCAGGAGTGTCAAAATGGAGCCTTCATGGACGGTGAGTTTTCTAATATGGAATATAAGAAGATTATGATTTCAAATATAAGTCCAGTAGGCACAAATCATGACTCGATTTTCTGAGGATGTGATAAAGACCAATCTTCATGGGCCCAGTTTGTGGAAAAATTTCTTTTTGAAAAAATCTTTTGTCATTTAGAATTTTAAGATCGCCCGCTTATATCTGAGGCTCACTCCACTTACAAGAATTCTATTTGTAGGACTTGATGGCATCTATTTAAGTTGGTTGTCACCTCCTGATATATCTTCTTGATGGATTTTACAAAGTTTGCTACTACTTCTAACTTAGATCATAAAATCGGTTCCATGCTAAATGAAAAAATAAGTTAACATTGAAGTTGAATGAAGATCACCCAGTTGATGCATGTTAGGCATTGTTGTAACTAAACTGATTTAATAGTAAGTACAAGGCCCAGGTGATATAGTTGGCTTTAATATAACATCTAAAGTTAGTTTTAGGCTATTATTGATTTTTACAATATGTCCATCTAAATGTGGGTGGCAGACAGTTGGTCATCATTGATGAATATGAAGAATTTTGCAAATTTCTTTCCAAGTTTGGGAGCTAAACAGTGCCCAAAAATTGTGTTTAACCTTCTGGGGTACCCAATGAACTGGTAAGATGTGAATCACAAACAGTTTCTGTGCTGCTGTCATTGTTTATATAAGAATAAAAATATAAAATTTTTAGAAGTGGTTGACAACCACCATTATGTCATTGTACCCTCTGTGGCTGGGACCTCTAATATAAGGTCTAATAAAATAGAAGTTCATGGGCCTCCCTCACTCTGTAGAGAGAAATTAAACCAGTGGGAGCTACATGACTTGGTTTCAGCTTGCTATATACCAGGCACTGCCTGGTGTACCGCAACCTTTATACAAATTTCCTTTCAATTCATTCTCTGGATAAAATCAAGGATTTTTGCCTTCATAGGTTGCTCCCAGTGACTTCATCATAGTTATTTATGAGCTCCAATCTCAACTGTCTAGGGTAACACATAGGCATACTTATAAAAAACTATATTGTCCTTGACATGGTACCTCTTTGGGAGGTCCTCTTGGGGTTTCTCACGATATGCCAATATTGGGGCATACTCAAAAGATGGATTTATAAACTAAAATTGCCTTATAGAACAGACTAAAATCTTCACGACTCTCCAATAATGCAAGGACTTTATCTGGAGAGGGTGAGGGAAGAAGAGCCAAATGTGAAATCTGTTTTGGAAGGATCGTGAGCTTGGTACTATAAAACTCTAGCTCTCCTAAATTCATTTCAACACTGGGTTGTGACTCAAAGCGTCCGCTAGGCCATTACCTTTTCCCTTTGTGAATTCATAGTGAACAGAAACTGAGCCTAGATCTCATGCCAGTGCATTTACCAAGGGGAAGGACATAAGTGAGTGATAAAAGAGGAGCAATCTGTGATAAGCGCCAACATGGAATGGTAAGGAGGAATTGTGTAAGTGATGAATACAGTAGCCTAGAGCTTCTACCACAATTAAAAGATCTTTTCCATAAACAGCATGTTTCATCTCTTGTATGATAATTTTACATAAGAAATACATACTAAAATATTAAAGGGTGGTTAGCATAGCAGGGTAATTCCTGCTTCCATTCTAGTGCAGGTTTTGTTCAACACATGTTCAAAACCTGTACTGGCTACAAAAAAAATCTCGGTGTGGTATATTTGTCCCAAGGTCAACCCACCTCACTTACTTTACATACTAAGATATTTGACTCTATTATTTACCACTTGGAGTCAGGCAGACACATTTGCAAAGTTGGAGGCACTTACAACTATGATCCCTTAAGAGTCACAGATGGATAATTACATTGAAAGCAAGATACACTTCACTGCCTAAAAAGTGCTCTCAAACTCATGAATTTAATGTAAATATTTGGCCCCACTAGCCTTACATAAGGAAGTGGAAACTTCTGACGAATTGGATAATCTTAAAAAGAAGATACAGGTTCCAAAAAGCCTCTTAGATCTTTTACTGAGGTAGGCATTAGCCAGTCACTTATTGCTTTTCCTAATAAGGGGTACTGATGAACATTTATCAAAAAATGATATTCCCCCTAGAAGATGACCTAGGACTTAATTTGCACTTTGTAAAATTTAGGGTTAAACTAAAAGCATTCAATTTCTAAACTACTTAACGCATTTGCACCTTATAGGGTTCATAGTATGGAGAGAAGATGAGTATGTTACTCATATAAGCCACAGTATATATTCCTAAAGAATCTATTAGGGCACCATCTATGCAACGTTGAGATAATTTAGGGGAATTATATAAGTCAGATGGCATTATTTGGAAATTGACTGTGACTTACCAGGTTATGATGGCCATTAAGCCACTAATAATCTTGCTTTACATCAGTTAGTTGAAAGAATATAAATAATTGGATTAGAAATAATTTCGCCTACTTAACAAATTTTGCAAACTTTGCTTTAACATGATAGGGTGTAGGTAAAGTTGGTCATTATTGAAATACTCATAGTTTACATAAAGCAAAATGTTCCATCAGCTTTTTAACAAACAGCAATAGTTATAATGTAAGGTGGTCTTTCTGTATATAAACTTTTTAAATACTGTTCAACTAATTATACTTCTAAGTCTTCCTACTCCTTTATTGAGAAAGGGCAAATGGGTGAAAAAGTGTAACTAGGTCCACATTCAAATTGAAGTAACAATCAAAGCCATAATGTGTAAGTAGGGCATTTGTGGCTGCTGCATCAAATGATGACTACAACCCTCCAAACAAGATTTAAAGGTGTGTCTGAGGAGAGTTTGGGCAATGGGGCAATTAAAGGCTTTAGCACTTCTTAATTAGATGAGAATTTCCTAAATACACCATCCATTATCATGAAAATTGCTAACTTATATTATACTGACAGGGAGAGAATGAAGTTGTTGCTTTCAGTTTCAGTTTCACATAATATTTCCACCACCACTCTAACCTAAGGTGATAGTATACCAATTTTCTTAATGATAGTGTTATGATCTGCTAGTTTGATGTCTCCAAATGTAAAATTCTATAAGGGACTTATACATCTAACCCTTTTACTGATTTTCAAAAAACTCCTCTTTTTTTGGCCTTCAACTTTTGCAAAATTTTTTATTTGATGTTTACACTTTTTAAGCTCATTTTGGTACTTGTTATAACATGAATAGTCATTAAATTTTAAATAAATCTATGTAAATCTCATTTTTTAGATGCATATATGCGTTTTTAGATTTACATACCCCTCAGTTTTGTTAGCATATATGCGTCAGATCATTGAAAAGGTTAATGATGGAAATGTTTGAAATAATCCTTCATTAATAACACTTCCCACCCAATATGTTATATTTAATAAGTCAGCCAACTCCTAATTAATAAAGTTTCTAGAGACTCCCATGTCTATTATGACTGAATCCTGGATCATGACTTGAGAGGAGAGATAATAGCAGAAAGAAAAACAAGATATACAGCTAAAACTGATTGAGAGCAGATAAAATCATGGAAGCTAAAGAAAATTTCGCCTCAAAATGGTGTGCACTCATAAAATATACTTGTTATTTATATTGAGGTTGAATAATTGGCTACTCTGAAATTTAAGTGACATATCTCAACTCATTTTCAGTGATAGCAGTAGATAAATCCTCGTGTAAATTCTGCTCCTTTTTGATTGTGTGTGAAGCAACATCTTCTAATTTAATATATGTACTTTAGCGAAAATCTAAAAAAATGTACCTGAGTTAGGCCAAATTGCCACTTGATTCAATAATAAAATGGGTAAATTTTCTATATATTGAAATGGATGTTGGTATATCTGTCCCATATGCGTTCTTACACTATTCATACAATTGTGATGAAACTATTATGAAAAAGTTGTTGTGTGCATGACCAAAAAGGTTTGTGAATTTTAAAAATTATTATTTTTATAGTAAAATAAAAAAATTATATACAAGTGAAACCTCTATATATACTTCAATTGTATTCACAATACTCTTTATGGCTGAGCATTTTAGTATTTATTTGATTTACTATTTTAAATGGTTTTGTTAAGTAGTTAGTGGTTATTTTGCTAATTAGCAAGTTAATCTAAATCAAAGCTTTTAATCAAAACCCAACCGGTTTTACAAATACCTCCTCTAGCATAAAGCTCAGCTTTAAGCTCAAAACTTAAAAATATAAAATTCAGTTGTTCAAATCATAGCGTAATCACTTTTACTTAATTAATTTTTTAGATTTTATTTGAGGCATGCTGACCAGGGGACAGACAGTACCAATACTCAGAGCAAACAAAAACCAAACCAAAAACGGAAAAATGGAACAAAATAAAACCTTCAACCAGGCAGGGAGTGAAGGACTGCTAACCCACTATGGCAGGGGGTAAGGAAGGGATGGTGAAAATCCACATGTGCATCAACCAAATCAGGGGAAGCAGCATTGTAGAAGCGGATTGAGGCTGAGAGCAAGGGTATCAGGGGATCAGCTTGGTGTGGGTTGAGGTGTTTTATAAAAGGATTGAGATGCACAATATTGGCCTTGACAATAGCTTTGACTAAAATAACCAAAATGATGTTCAGCCTGAAGGCGGGCATCAGGAAGTAAGGAAAACTGTCTACGTTTTGTTTGGTGAAGGCAGTTTATAAGTCAAAGGTCAATAGATCAGCAACATGAATGGCAAAGGCACAGCAACTTTGACTAATTTGTTGATTTCGCCCACGCATTTTCAGGGAAAACAAAGGGAAAATTAATTACAGTTAGGCCTTTGTGGAATTCTTCAACTGACTTTCCTACTGTAATACATAGTTAGTGACAATGGGAAAGCTACCACCACTAAGGCAAGTTGATAATCACTCTGGAAGGGGATGTCATTAGGTTTTGGGGCATAACGTCTGGGTGGGATAGGTTTGTCAAAATCTGAGGGAACAGTTCTTCCCATTCATACCAATCTGGGGCTTCTTCACCTGATTTGTCAACTGTCTTACCAACTATCACACCTGATTCGTCAACCTCATCCAATAGGGCCCACAGATTTTGGTTTATGGGAATAGTGAAGAAAGGAAAAATGTGGGTGGTAATAGGTAAATGGGGAGCTTCTTGGGGGCAAACAGTGGGCTGAGCCTGATTCTAGTTGGCTGAGGGGAATTCAGGTGGGTTACATGGCTGGGGGTTGTGATGGGTGCAAATTTCCCACTCTGGCCCAGTGAGCAAGAGTGTCAGGTTGGAAGGGGCAACAAGCACCCTATTAATATGCCACTGAGAAGGTTGAAGAGACTGGAACAGATGAAGCAGCATGGGGCAGGACTTTTTAGAATGGTTGAATCCAAAACAGAGGGGACAAATCTGTTGACCATTGTCAACATGGGCCCAAAAGAAATGCTCTGGTGCTGCTACATTGTGAGCACATGGGGGATTTCTGGGCAATGGTGGAGTGGTGTGGGGTGATGATGGAAGTGGTGTGAGGGGAAGCAAGGCGCTCTGCACAAGAAGGAATGGCGAAGATAAGGTTGGGTTGAGAGCTATAAGCCATAAGCCATGACAACAGCTGCTCATATAGAATTTGGGGTGGAAAGTGAAAAGTAATATTTGCAAATGATACCATCAATGTGGTGTCATAAGGGAGGCAAGTATGGGTAGTATGAATTAGGGTATTTTTATAAATCAAAGGAGTCTACGCTGCTGCAGCGTCCTCCATCATATGGAAACCTATGGTAGAATAGCCTTTAAAAGGGTGGAATCAATAAAGCCAGCAGGTGTGAAGGAAGCGGTGGCAAGTTTGACAATTGCTTTGTTATCATATGGGAATAAACGCCCATAGTTGACACAAAGGCAAGATCAAATGCTGGATCAAGGAAGGGTGAGAGGATGGGGGTGAGACTGGTGGATACGCGCAAGGTGGAGCGGTAAGTCCCATGGGGGAACAAATTGGCAAGAAGAGTTTGGTGGGCTATTTGAATCCATTCAAATGTTTTTCCTCAGAGGGTGGAAATGCTAGGTGATGGAGCACCACTGCCCCACACAGGGCGGCAGGTGGCAAAACCTAAGGACATCAAATGGGAAATGGAAGTGGTTAGATGGCAGTGGAAAAAAACTTTTGATTAAAATTCACTCAAAAGTGAGATTAAGTGGAAAGAAAAGTTTTTCACTTTTATTTAATTACTTTTTATCCTTTAAACCTTTTATATAGTATAAAACTGATTTTGCAAGTGTAAGTAAAACTAAAAAATGATGAGCTAACATAGTTATCAAAAATCTCTTTCTGCTAAGCATCACTTTTCGAAAATCAATTCAGCCTGAAAATAGCTCCACTAAAGAGATTTACGAAAACTATTAGCAAATATGGCGGGAAACCCCGCAAAAGAACCCGCAGGCTATGCCAAACGAGCCAGCACCACCCCAAACGAACCAACCCTCGGTTACCCACCTCAGGGTCAACCAGAATCACCCACTCTCAAGCAGCAGCCATGAAAGCAGGCACCACCCCCCAACCTGGAGCTACTCCAACTAGCGCCAGTTCACCTGATCGCACTTCTGCAACCTGCACGCCTAACAGCTCTGTGTGCGCTGCCTCCCACCAACCCGCTGGGCCCCCTCCAACCAAGGAGGCCATCACCCACGCTGTTTTAATGGCGTCTTCTCAGTTGAATGCAACTCAGCCCATCCAGGCATTCACCTCCCCCATTGTGTCAGCTAATTCAGCCTCATCTATTATTGCTGACGCCGTGTTTCTGGCTCCCTCCATGAGGGGCGATACCCAGCTACCTGGACCCCAAATCCTCAGATGTAAGGTTGGATTAGCCGCACATTCTGGTTCACTAAGCACCAAATTGGGACAATCTACTATTCCCAATGAGGATTCAAATGGTTCGGATTTTGGAACTTCACACCAGTTCCAATCTCACCCATCCCATTTAAACCCCGTAATTGGTCCTTCTCAAGTCGGCACTTTATCTCAATATGCTGAAAATGACCAATTCACAAATCAGCCAATGAGTTTTGCCCACGAAATCACAGCAAATACTCGGGCTGAATTTACCCAAATAGATTGGGATGGTGATGAAACATCGCCCTCCTCCCAATTGGCTGGAGTTAATTCCAATCTGGATGGGACTCCCCAATTTAGCGAGGCCCAACAATCAACTGACCCCCAAACCCTCGGATGTAAGGTTGGATTAGCCGCACATTCTGGTTCACTAAGCACCAAATTGGGACAATCTACTCTTCCCAATGGGGATTTAAATGGTTCAGATTTGGAAATTCACACCAGTTCCAAACTCACCCGTCCCATTTAAAACCCATAATCGGCACTTCTCAAGTCGGCACTTTATCCACATATGCTGAAAACGACCAATTTACCAATCATCCAGTGAGTTTTGCCCACGAAATCACAGCAAATACTCAGGCTGAATTTACCCAAATAGATTGGGAAAGTGATGAAACATCTCCCTCCTCCCAATTGGCTGGAGTTAATTCCAATCTGGATGGGCCTCCCCAATTTAGCGAGGCCCAACAATCCGCCCCTCAATTTAATATGATGCCAGCAACTGCTGTAACATTCCAGCAACAAGGGAACTCCGCAAACTTGTCCAAACCACCAGCTCACACTCAACCCGCAATTGCAGCCCAAAGCAAACACAAACGTACCAAAGGAGCCACTGGGGCGTGACAAAAACCTCTGGCACCAACGCTACCCAAAGCTGATTCCCATGAAGTGGCGTTTATTGCTGATGTTAATAAGAAATGGGCTGAAACTAGAGCGCAAAAAGCTCTACCTCGCTCAACCCTCTCCCACGCAATTCGCCTTTATTATGGGCATAACCCTGTTGAATTCTATACAGAGGATTACTTCTCATACTTTGCAGCGATTGAGGAGACAATCCCAATTAACAACACCATCCATGAATCAGTGGAGGGCCACTACATCGATGTGGGCTTCACTGAAGCTGCCCTTGCTGACCATGCTGCCACCCTCCAGGTCATTATTCCACGCGGATCTCTTCGCATCTCCCACACGCGCTCTCACCTGGAGAAAATTTCATGGGTTACTTTTTCCAACCTACCAACGACTGTTGATCCTGAGTCTCTTAAACTGGCACTCCATCGTGGTTTAATGGAGTTTGGGTCTGTTCTTTCAGTGGACTTTAGCGTCCCCTCTTACTATGCTCCCACTCAAAGAGCTCGCACTGCTAGGGCGTCGTTCATCCCCTCCCCCACTGTATCCCACAACATTGAGATTATTCCTCGTGTGGCGGTAGTTGGGGCATGCCCTGAGATTTTTTTTGTCGACCCTGATCAGGCGCGCCCCTGGTGTTCATGGTGTAACGCCCTTGGACACTTGTATAGTGGCTGCACAGCTCGAAAAAAGCCCTCTTAGCCACCACCCAGGGGCCTAAACCAGGCCAAAAAGGATCCCACGTGGCTGCAGCAGCAATTCCACAACCCACACAATGGGTTCCCGTTCAAGACCTGTCCCCTGAGGCCTTACGCCTAGCAGTTGAAACAGCTAACCCCACTATTGGTATGGGATACCTTCGCGCTCATGCCCCCCTTCCAATGGGCACCCCCTCTAATCTCCCAGAGTCAACTCCCTCTCTCACCAAGCACAAGGCATCTCCCACAGGGTGCCCCTCGTCAGCCACCCCCACTCAGGGCTCCGCGGCACCCCCACCAACCTCCACCAGCGATTTATCGCATCAACCCTCAGCTCCCAATGGAGCTATGCCCACCAGCATGGACTGGCAACCCGCGGCCTGCGGTAGAAGTGCCACCTCGAAGAGTCCTACCACAACCCCACAGTCCATTTCGCGCGGATCCTTTGCAGTGTTGGAGGAAGTGAATATGGACTCAGACTCATCAAATGGGGACACCGCGGAGGTCACCATTGAGCATCCTCAGGTCCTTCCCCTGCAACGGAGCGGGGGCAGCATCCTAGGCTGGCTTACTGGGTCCTCCGCCCCCCACCCTCTCCTTCCCCTCAGAACCCTTGACGCTCCTCACGGATTGCAGCTAATAGTCAAGCTAAAGGACTCAAAACTAGCCGCCTCACAGCAGCAGGTTTAAGCACTGGCAACCCCCCAGGACATGGAGGGGAACAGCTATAAGTCCCCATGGCAGCACCCTGGCCCTGCAATCCATCAACGCAAATGGGTTGCAGGACTTTAAGCGGAGAGCCCGCCTCCTCCGAAACTTCAGGTCAGCACAAATTGACATCGCTGCTGTCCAGGAGCCCCATATCCTCCCCCACGAACAATCTGCATGGAATGAACAGTTTGGAGGCAACTCCTTCTGGACAAACCATGCCGCCCTTATTGTTTTGAATCCCCGGGCCAAAACCCATTCTTTTTCACAATATCTAGGTGGCCGCCTCATACTGGCCAAACTCACCACTCCTGACTTCTCCTTCTTCGCTGCAAGCATCTACCTGCCTAATGCAGGTCAGGAGCAAAATCGGCTCTTGGAAGGGTTCCTCCAACTCAATCTCCCACGGAATACAGTCCTCTTAGGAGATTTCAACACAACCATAAGTCGCGTCCGTGACTCTTACCCCCTGCAGCAAAGGAACGCCCTGGATCAAGTCGCCTCCAGGATTTCCTTCGCCTGAGTGGCTTTATAGATGCGCTTCCACCCTCCGCGTCTGGCTTAGATTTCATGACTAGGATCCAGTATGATGGAGGAGCTTTCCAGTCAGCGTCACGCATAGATATGGCACTGATTGGCCCCCTGCTAACTGGCCGCGTCTCCTCTCCCATCTCTCGTGACAACCATCTGAGTGATCACAGGTCACTCATCGTTGTCCTCACCACCACACTTAGACCGTTGCGTAGGTTCTGGCCTAGGATTGCCCCAGCTCTTCTCAACAACCCCTTCACTAAGGAGAAGCTGTCTATGACCATCCGGGAGACTCTCACCTCCCCCCACCCCACCTGCTTGACCACAAGGCTAGATGGGCGGTGACCAAGGAGGGCATCACCCGCGTTGCTTACAACTGTGCCAAAGCCCAGATGACTGCAGCTCGCGCCAGAGTCAAAAGGGCGGAAGCCAGAATCAGACATCTAGAGCGAAACTGCCAGCCTTCGCCCTCTACCAGATGGTTGGAAGACTGGGAAGCGGCGCAGGAAGCACTCAACTTGGAGCTCACACTGCAGGAAGAACGGGCAGCAAACTTTACAACATCTAGTTACTATGCTCAATGGGAACGCCCCACCCGCTTCTTCTTTCAGAAACAGAATCCCAGTCAACAGCGCAGGATATTACTGCACTGAAGATTGGCACTACAACCACTTCAGATAATGAGGAAATCACGCAGTAACTACACCGCTTCTACTCCATCCTCTTCCATGCCACCCAGGTGGACCCATCGGACATCCAAGACTTCCTGTGGCGGGCTCCAGAGCCGCCCATTGACCCACGGGCTGATGAGGCTCTACTGGCGCCTATTTCCATCCAGGTGGTGATGGAAACTCTTCTGAAATCTCCACGGCTTAAAGCCCCAGGCCCAGACGGAATACCCTTTGAGGTGTACCTTCTGGAACCTGCAGTGATAGCCAGAACCCTCCGCGACCTCTTCGCTGCACTCTTGGTGAATGGCGAGGTCCTCCCCGACTCCAGAGGCTCAATCACGACCCTCATTCACAAGAAGTCAGACCGTGAGAACCTGGCGAACTGGCGCCCCATAGCGTTGATCAACACAGACCACAAGCTCTTCACGAAGCTTCTGGCCAACCGCATCACCAAATGGGTGTCACCTCGCCTCTCCCCATCCCAGCACGGTTTTATTCCGGGGAGGTCGTTATGAGACAACTATAATGACCTTCACGTGACTTTGACTGCTAACTCTCGTAAGGTGAATGGCTTTGTGGCTCTCCTGGTTATGGAGAAAGCATATGATCGGGTAGCCTGGAAGTATATTGATGCTTCCCTGGCCCGCTTCCATCTCCCACCCGCAGCTAGGAGCTGGATATCAGCGCTCTATGACCAGCTCCACACCAGAGTCCTGGCGCCAATGGGTTTTACAGTGGCAGTACCAGTTGGACAAGGTCTCCGGCAAGGGGACCCCCTGAGCCCTATCCTTTTTAAAATCACCCTTGACCCCCTCTTGGCCTCCTTACAGGACAAGCTAACAGGGATTCTGGTCCCAGGTAAAGCCCCCACACGCACCATGGCATTTGCAGTTGACACTGCCATTGCATTTGGCTGCCCTGGGGATGTTGCCCTCGCTTCTGTGACCATTGAGAGGTACACCAAGGCGTCCAACGCCATGGTCAACACCTCCAAGACAACAGTTGTACAGGTCAGCTCCCCCACCTTCCCCCCACCATTTGGTATTGAACCTGAGCGCGGTACCTTCCGTCACCTGGGCGTTCTCACCAACCAACAAGGAGTTGCGCTAAAAGACAATGAGGACTTGCTCCTTGTAGCAGTTAACTCCAGGATTGCCAGCTGGAACCGGCGGCACATCCCCCAGGGTCAAGCTCTGATGGCCAATGTGTTCCTCCTCTCCAAAGTCTGGTTCCTAGCGCACGTCTGCCCATTCACAGATGCCTTTTATACGCGGCTCAATGTACTCCTCCGCTGTTGGATCTGGGGCTCAAATCATCCACCAATGGCCCTCTCAACCATTGCCCGACTCTGCAATGAAGGGGGCCTAGGGCTTCTGGACACGCGATCCCACGCCACCACAATCTTCCTGAAGTTCCTATGGCCAATTGTCTGCTGGGACGCGACCCCATGCCCCAATGGCGCCCGCCCTCCGCCAGTCAGTGTCAGCAGCTCTGGGTCTTCCTAGAGCATCTCTGACCTCATTAGGGGAGTGGCTCACAAACCACCCAGGCCATCGCCTTAAACCATCCTCATCCCCCTACTGGAACCAGGCTCTCCTTGCCCTGAAACGAGTAGGCGCGCGGATCCACCATGCCTTTCCATACAGAAAGGAAGGCCCTGGCCTCAGCCCCCGTCGCCATGCAATTGTGCACAATGGACAAGTTGTCACAACTCGCCTCAACCCCCAAGATCGTCCTCCCATCCGCTTAAGACTCCCTGAGCTCCTCCCTCCCTCCGTGAGATTTGACCTTAAGGAATCGTGGAAGGACATCTATCACCCCATCTTGTCAGCAAAGGTGTCCAACACCTTAATGGAGGGTGCTCCACTGTTCATACAGGACAGGGGACCGGACTGGCCCTACCTTCCAGCACCGAAGCTGCCCCCACTGTGTGGAGCCTATTGACTCCCGCCTCCATCGTTTTTTCACCTGTCCAGGTGTCGCCGCATTTTGGCCAAAGGCCCGCGCGCTCCTCCATGCTCATCCCTGGTCTGGACACCCTGTGCAAGACCTCATGTTTGAGCAGACATTGCCTGTTTGCCACCGACCCCTCCGTGTCCTCGCCTATGCCACAGCCATCTGGACCATCCATAACTCCTTCCTTCGTGCTGCCTTTGACCAGCAGGTGTGGACCCTTCCACACATGATCACCCACTTTTGGGTACACTTTGAGATGGCCCTGAAGGTCTGCACTATGTTTCCAACCCCTCCCCCGCTCAGTTGTCACTGCAGCACGGCTCTGGCGCGCAAACCCCCTCCCTTTCTCAATGCCTCCTCCCTCCCCTTCCCTCGCCTCAGGCTCTTAGGAGCCCAGGCATAATTCAATAAACATCGATGAATCCCCCCCTTGGGTTGGGACCTTCTAGTACTAAAAAACATAGTTATCAAATTTGTTTGAATTATTGCGTATCTGCAGCTACTTTGTTTTTGTTTTGGTCAATAAGATGGTGAGTTTTGCATTTTTGAGTAGGTTTTAATTGAGTTCAATTAAGTACTTATATCTTAGGATATGTTAGCTTATTACATTATATATATTATACATTTTTTGTTTAATTGATGTGGGCTGACCTGGGGCAATACCACACCTATATTAATGGGAATCAAATTAATAGGAAAGATGGATAAAACCTGGAAAACCTCCATGAAAAGTGCTCTAATAGACCAGGAGCTCCATGAATCGCCTTTCTATTCAATATCTCAGTTTGGGTTATTGGTACACAACACCAACACAGCTATAACCATCCCCTACCTAAAAGGATATGTTAGCTTATCTATTTATCATTTATTTATTTTAAAAGTAACTACTTTCTTTTGAGTTTTCTTTTTATGACTTTAAATATACCTGTTTAAGTTGTTTTCCCCTATTTAAAGGTATTTGTGATAAGTTAGGTTGAATTTAAATCAGTATTTTAAAATATGATATGTCACATATATAAACATATAAATTTTTTAAATATTAAAAAGTTTTGTTAGCAGTTTAGTGGTAATTGATTATCCAATAGTTCTAATTTTAATTGGCTAACTGGTCAGCATTTTTTGGTCAAGATTTGTAATGATTGACAATCATACATGAATCTCATAAGGCTGTGAATTATGAGATTTGTGTGTGTCAATAGTTGCAATTCCATTATTCTGAGTAGGATTTTCCTATTCAGGTCGATAACAGAACAAATTAAATAAAATCATTTATTTAATTGGTTGTGCATTCTGAGTTTCCCCTCCAATTCTCTATCAAGTTGCCTGGATGCCATCAATTCCAGAGGCTTTTGCGCCCCTCATTACCCACAATTCATTTAGCCTATTTAGGAAAAGTATATTAAAGTGAGGTCAGCCTATTGGACCTCACTTTGGAATTCTATTCTGACTTCAAGTCTACTCCCAATAAAGGCCGCTATTTGCTGAATTGTTTATTTAATTTATTTATTTAAGCAAGGAGGTTGGGGATGTGGATGGCGGTGCGATGAGGAGGAGAGGAAGGGGGTGGATGCACTAGGTTCCTCTTGAGAGTGGCCTTGCCCTGGTGAGAGGGGAAGGAGCCAGAGTGGCCCAAGGTGACAGAGGCTGGTTGACTGCACCTCAGCCCAGTATGCCTGGCAAGGCTGTCCATTTGGACAGGACTATTTGGAGTTGGTGCAGCCACATATAGGGGTGGTGGTTTAGGGCTGGTGGTGGGCTGGGCTTTGGGAGCCCCATCTGTCACATTATTCCAAAGTCAACCTTACTTTGATGGGCTGTGGTACCAGCCAGCCCGCAAGATGGCCTCAGTCAATGTCCCAAGCATTGCCGTGGGTCATCAGTCCCTTTTTTTGGTTTGAAGGGCCTTCCAATGAAGGGGATGGGTAGCTTGGGGGGTAGGCTGGACTGCTGGCGATTGATGGCCTCTTGTGCCCGCCAGGAGACCTCCAGAGAACCAGTTGATTTGATCTGTGGGGCTCTAGATTTCTGGCAGATTTCCCAAAGCTGCTCATGAAAAAGGTCCCCTGTTGAAAAAGTCACTGGTCGCTGCATGCCTGCCTTGCCAGTTCAGGTCTGAGTCCACCAGGATTTCCATTTTACAAGGGGGTAATGTAACGATTGACAATTGTACATGAATCTCATAAGGTTGGGAATTATGAGATTCATGTGCGTCAATAGTTGCAATTCCATTATTCAGAGTAGGATTTTCCTATTCAGGTTGATAATGGAACAAATTAAATAAAATCATTTATTTAATTGGTTGTGCGTTCTGAGGTTCCCCTCCATTTCTCCATCAAGTTGCCTGGATGCCATCAATTCCAGAGGCTTTTGTGCCCCTCATTACCCACAATCTATTTAGCCTTTTTAGGAAAAGTATATCAAAGTGAGGTCAGCCCATTGGACCTCACTTTGGAATTCTATTCTGACTTTAGGTATACTCCCAATAAAGGCTGCTATTCGCTGGATTGTTAATTTAATTTATTTATTTAAGCAAAGAGGTTGGGGATGTGGATGGCGGTGCAATGAGGAGGAGAGGAAGGGGGTGGATGCGCCAGGATCCTCTTGAGAGTGGCCTTTCCCTGGTGAGAGGGGAAGGAGCCAGAGTGGCCTGAGGCAACAGAGGCCAGTTGACTGCACCTTGGCTAGGTAACCCTGAGGTGACAGAGGCTGTAGGGGTTCACCTCAGCCTGGGGGCCCAAGGTGACTGAGGCTGGTGCACCGCACCTCAGCCCAGTATACCCAGCAAGGCCATCCATTTGGACAGGACCATTTGGAGTTGGTATATCCACATATGTGGGTGGTGGTTTAGGGCTGGTGGCAGGCTGGGCCTTGGGAGCCACGTCCATTACAAACTTGATAGATCCAATAGTTTTAAATGAGTGGTTAATAGTACGTTATTGAATTAATAATTAACATTGGGTTTAGCCAAGTGTTGGTGAATTTTGGTTAAATTGTTAAACTTAATTTTATTTGGTCAAGGTTTTGGTAGTATTTGGTTGTTTCTTACACACAATTGGTTTTAGTCAAGTGGTTGATAGGTTTTGGTTGATCCAATAGGTTCTTTGTTTTTGTAAAATAGATTGAGGGTATTAGAGTAATTTGATACAATTTTGGGTTTAGCTAAGTGATTGGTGGTTTTTAATTGATTTTATAAGTCCAACTTTATTGGGTAAGTGGTTGGCTATTAATCAGTTTGATATGTCCAATTGTAATAAATAAGCAGTTTTGTGTCATCTATAAAATAAAGCTAAATTAATCAGATCAAATTGGCTGATAATAAATAAGCCTGAGCAACGCTGGGTAACTCCTCTAGTAAATTAT
Source organism: Massospora cicadina (assembly GCA_022478985.1). Taxonomy (NCBI): domain Eukaryota; kingdom Fungi; phylum Entomophthoromycota; class Entomophthoromycetes; order Entomophthorales; family Entomophthoraceae; genus Massospora; species Massospora cicadina. The sequence continues at coordinate 21,604 of JAKSZP010012670.1, forward strand.
CTACAGGCACAATGTTTATAGATTCCCAAAGTGGGGATTCCTAAATTAGTTTCGATATAGTCATCAATTGAGGAAAGCTCAATGGTAAAGCCATTATTCAAAAAATGCAATATTTTATGAAATTATGGACTGGTGAGTTTCTAGGTTATACAATGTTGGAACAACTGATCTTCCAAGGTAATTTGACGTTAAAGCTATTAACTCTCATTTAAAGAACATCAAAGCATGCTTAATTATTTTTACTGATTAGGATATTGGAAGGTGGATCCAACGCTGCTAAATTCAAGGTTCTAACGTAGAATTGTGAGGTTAGTTTTAATAATTTAATGTGACGTGTATAATTTTAGACTCACAAAGGACCTATAAGGAGGGTAGCTGTAAGGTCCAGGAAAGTCCAAGTTTAGTTTGTTTTAAACTCTTAATTTCTGAGGAACTACCTGGATAATTAATTAATTAAATAAAAATGATGCCAAGGTCATTTAACCAACAAGGGGCCAACTATCCAGTTGTGCATGTTGGCTACAATGTGCGCCATGATGTACAAAATTTATTATAAGTTTATGGCAAACTGGAAAATATTGGCAAGGGAAATGTTTTTCACTAAAAAATGGAAAGGGCATAAAGCAAATTAGGCCAGTGCCCTCACAATTGAAAGCATTGACCATATATAGAATGGGTTTTGGCAGTCTTCTTTGTTGCTCTTTTAACACTACAACTCTTTGGTATATTCTAAAATTGCAAGATACTCTTGAGTTCATATATAATAAAGGGTCAGTATTACAAAATGGCGCGAGAATTATGGGTGAGTGAAATGATTTGGCACGTCATAATTGGATTCTCCATAATTTATCTTTTTCACTTTCTCAAAAATTTTAAATCAAGACGCGCTTCTTCCTCAAAGGTCCAGCACTTAATTAACAACAAAATTTTTTATAACTTAAAAAGAGACTTTTTGTTGAAATAATAGAAGGAGTCAGATTGGGGTTTATTGATTCAAACTCACAGCAAAATTTTATGAGTTTACTAAAAATAATACAAAAAGTATATATACCTCAGGAAAATGGGAAATCTGGGATGTTGAGTGGCATTAGGGGAGAATTTCTGAAAAAAATTCGCCATCTTGGAGGTGTAGTTGATTAAATTCTTTGCATAAAAGCCTAAACTTTTTCAAAATACAAGCATCTGGGAAAGGCGGGTAAAAGAGTAGGTATTTATAGGAAGGAATGAAAAGAAAAATATGGTTTCAAAGACTTTTGAGGAAAGCCTAACAGTAGGTTCATTAAGGATGATCAAGGCGAAAGTCATTATGTGCATGGTAATTACAACATGAACCAACAGAACCAGCTAAAGATCAAAATGAGCCATACATGAAAGAATAACATGCAAAAATAGAGGGTTTATTTTCTAATGTCAGGAGAGCCTCTGTAGCTCTCCAAGTGTTGAGGGTGAGCTGCAAAGACGCATACCACAATGTTAGGGAGTTGAGCTTTAAGGCAATGATGAAGGCATGCTTTGTGGGTAGCTTTCAGATGAGAGGTGGTACCAAGGGGATTAGAACTCGGGGACTTAGATGAAATTTCCTCAATGAAGTCAGTAGTTAAGACAGGGAAGAGGTTCATGTAACAATGCAAAATTAAATAAATGTTATTTTTTAACAAAATTCTAATTAAGAAGACAATAAACAAGAAAGTTGATTAATTGATAATTATAATTGTAATACTGTCAGGGTCTTGCTTTTTGAAAAACTGTAGTTACCTGATTATTTTCTTAAAGGCTACAATATATTTGTCTTACTAGCATCAGCGATCTTCTTAATATATGATTTCTCACTTAGATAAGTGTACTTCAGCAGTTGTAGAATGGTTAATCACATCTGATTATAATGGGACTTAGCCTAATTATATGGACTTCAATCTAAAAAAAACTCTTAATAAAAATACTTAAGATGTATGAAAAGTATGTAAAAAATTAGAAGTATAGTTGTAGTACCAAGGAAAAATTAAAAATTTTAAATGCGCTGATATTATTTAATAAAATAAAGTAGATTAAGAATAGTGAGTCCTAATCTGATATTTGTAAGCTTATAGACAAGGACACATAATGGATAGCGCTGGGTAGCAACTGGGGAGGTGATCCTTGAACATCATGTTGCCAATTTTACTCTTTAAAAATTAAAAAATGTGGAGTACTGAATTAATCACATTGGTTGGTGGATCACTAGAAAGGCAATGCATTGTAAAAATACATCACTGAAATCAATTTTTTATAATTTTGGCATAATTAATTAGGTTGTGTGGTGATCAAAAGTATAGAAAATATATTTTAGCCATAAAGTCAAGGTTATTTTTAATAAATCAATAATAGATAGCTTAATAATGATGTAAATTACACGTATGTTGTAATTCCATGTTCAGACTTCACCCATACCAGGGCAATGTCCAATTCCACTTACAAGATTTTACTAGGGGTGACATTTTTTGATCTGAAAGCTTATCTTATATCCATATTTACCTTTGTCAAATAGAAATTGATGGTGTGCTGAAACTATAACAATAGAATATATGCCATGATGTCCACAAGGTCAAGGATGGTATAAAAAGTCCTCTTGTCATCATTGGTGTGATTTTACCAGCTGGATAAGCTCAATCTTATAAATCTGGGATCAAAAGATTTAAGTATTTCATCTCATTTAAAATGGCAGGCTTCATCTCAGAATTAGGGTAATGAGCAGCATATTGGGCATAAAGCAGTCTTCATGCAAACAAAGAAGTAGCATTAATAAGAAAAGCTTGAATAGCCATTATTAGATTATGCTTTTCTGGAACTAGTTTTTTCCTTATGACTAAGGTAGGCAGAGCTTTTTGTTCACCTTGGTATTGAAAAACTTGATCTTCTAGAACTGTGGGGATGGAAAGATCATTTATAATATAAATATTGTCATATTGGCAGATAGATCTAAACTTTGATTGGTAGGCGTTGGATTGGCTGATCTGAGTTAATAAAAACCAAAAGGAAGTTAACTCAGTTACTTTGCTTATTGGCAAGTTATTGAAGACAAGAAATTTTAAATATGGCTTTACTTGAGTTCAAAATGGAGTTTGCGCAGTTACCATTAACTTTGATACTATAATCATTTGTTGTATGGAAGTTCACTGCGTCAATAAATAGATTTTAGACTTAAAAAAAGGCATCTTTTCAGAGAATCTGAGATATTTGTAGAAATAGCAAACAATGGCATCAGTTATCAATGGTAAAATGTGCTACCCGTGATCTTGGCTAAAATTACAAGAAAACATGCACAAAAAATGTGTGCTATTTTGTGTGCCAATTATCAAAACCTTTACAGACATTTAAAAAACCGGACCTAGAGAGGTTTGGGAGTAATTCCACCTTTTAGGCAACATTAATGGTCAATGGCCAATTGTCAACATTGTACAACTGATTTAAGGACAAGAAGGCGCTGTCCAGCAATGGACTGCACCATGTGTAGACAATTGAGCCACAGATGTTTTCATATGTAAGCTTTATTATTGTCTCAAAATGGGAGTGGTCTTGAGGTTAAAATGCTTATCAACAGCATTTAATTTAAAAGGAGGCTGCTGTAATTGTTAAAAACTTGATTTATGTGGTGTAATAATTTTGCTTTAAATTTGAGTTGTTGTTTAGAAGGCTAAGGGAAGATCAACATAGCAGTTGTCCTTTATAGAACCTGAAAGATCCTTGAGGTCTTGGAGGTTACATCCTGGGACTTTCAGTATCTTAGTAAGTTTAAAATGAGAAATTAGATGCAGTAGACGTTTGATCAGATTAATATCTTGTTAGATTTATTATTTTACGCCAGTTCCTTATATAAAATAGTATCAATGATGGGATTTGAAAGTTTTAAAACCAAATACTTTATTTGACTAAACTTGACGTTTTAATATTGTGGCTTAGTTCTAATTAAGTTATGTTAAATTTTTTAATTTAAGAATGTTTTTGCAATTTTAATTTTTATTATCTGTTATATTTTCAGATAGGGCTCAGTAATATCTAGTTTTTATAGTCACCATTTACTCATCTTTATTCCTTGACCTGGATGATCCCTTTTTTGATAATTTAGTCCAAAGCTATTTATAATGGTCTGATGTAATTGCAACTTTGATTCAACAATTAAGTGACAGTTCAAAAAACAATCTCAAGTTATTATAGATGGATTGGTAGTTTTTGACTTTTTATCATCAATAAAAAAACTTATTGATTAGTAAGAAAAAAATTATTACTAAAATTCTAGATCTTTCAAAAGTCAATAATGGAAATTGAAATGGATGCAGAGGCTTCCCTTAGATCGTCTAATTTGATATTGGATTGCAATGATCCATAAAGAATAGAGCAGATTGGGTGTATACATTTGGTTCACCATATCTGGTTTTATTTTCAAATGGTGGTGAGTCTCTGCATATGAAAACAAAACAGGCGAGAAAACATTAAGTTCCTCTAGCCCAATTTCATTGTAAGATTAGCAATGAACCTCAATGGAGCTAATTTTGCTTTTCCTGTGTGTTTTAGAATTGTTTGCATTCTTGCTTAATGTTCTGTGGCCAATAGAACTTTGAATTTTTTAGTTGTTTATTTCTTCCTCCAGTTGTTCAGTAGA
>JAKSZP010012671.1:0-26092 GCA_022478985.1 Massospora cicadina
GTGCCCTACCTCTAAAGTGATATGGCGCGAAGTCCAACGTCTGCTGGGCCAGGATCAAACGCATCCCTTCAGTCTGTCAAGAGATATGTTTGCTCTATCAATGGCCTCCTCTCTTACACCCTCCCTCCGTGCTTTGGTGGTTGCAATCGCCATGTGGACCATCCACACGATTGTCATAGATGCCATTGCAGGCTCCACCCCCACCCTCCCAGAAGCTGCCCACAGATTCCGGTCCCATTTGGTGGACCACTATCAAACATGGTTGTTCAGATACCTCCCACCGCATTGCCAACAGCTGGTCTCCTCCTGGTTTCCAGTCTGGTTCATCAAATCAGACCCCTTCCTCCACACGTGCTCAATAGTGGCTACGGCCCCTTCACACGTTCCCTCCCCCTCCCTATAAGTGGCGTTCCCGCTGGCAACAAGAGATAGCATCGCTTCTCTGGGGTGCCTTCCATGTTACTAAGTTTTGTCTCTTCTGAGTCATATTTGGAAGTGTCCGTCCCATGGTCGGCCTTCCCCACAATAAATTTAAGCATGGTATCCGTGGCTTTCTGGAATGTCGCTGGCGCATTACAAAGACCTTGGGCATTTGTGACAGCTAATTTAGGACATTTTTTGGTAACAATCGCGCATCTTTCTTGGTTCTTTCTAGGAAGGTTAATTTGCCAGTACCCAAATATAAGGTCCATTGCTAAAAAAATTGAGCCTCTTCTAAGCAATCAAGAGCTTCATCAATCTGCAGAAGTTAGTAGGAGTCTTTTTTCATTATTTTAAATAAAAGACAATAGTTTATAATGACCAATTTGGATCCTTTCTTTTTTTACAATTAAAATTGAATTCGCCCAAGGGCTTGAGGTGAGAACCAGCAACCCATAATCGAGTATCTTAGCAACTATGTTAGCAACTATCACCTCACTTCCTTGTGAATGGCAAATGGGTCACATATGATTTGGTGGTTGATCTTCAATGTTGACCTTATGAACTATATTTTTGGCGCACCCAAGATCATAATCATCTTGTGTGAACACTCCAGAATATCATTCAAATATTTTAAAATGTGACCCTTTTGTTCTTATGAGGTACCCATCAGTTTGTCCCAACTAAATATAGCAAGAATTTTTATTGATTCAGGATTATCCAGTGGTATATTTTATTCAACTTATCAAAGGCGTGAAAAAATAAAAGGTCTGTAGTAGGTACTAATGAACAAGGGACACGACTTGGTTTTTTCTATCTATCTTGGCCTGTACAAAAGGTTGGAGACCAGTACCTGAACTTTGCTGTGTCTGGGGATTGAAATCTTAGGTGCTACATAGGGTTCAGTTTGGTCTTTTTTCCCAGGGTGCATGAATTTCTCCATATAAATAGTCAGTAATATCCAATGTAAGTCAAGTTCTGATGATCCTTTGTTCCTTAGAATCCACAATCGTTAACTTCATAACCTCAAAGAAAATAACCAACTTTTTTCAAACTGGGCTGGCAGCAGCTGGGAACATCTTCCAACCTGTTAATAATTATATAGGGATAAACCTGTCTGCATAGATTAAAATAATTTAGTCATTCCTCCTGGTTGAGGATTGTCAGGATTTGAGATAACAAATAAATTGAATTCCCACCTCCAATTTAAGCTATAATAAATTGACTCTTGTACATATTCAAATGAAACAACTACATGATTCTCCTCACCAATTCCTGAGTCATGTGGGGCGGAGTTTCCACTGATTCGGTCAGGTGGGCGGCAAAGTACATTGAGGATGCCCACCAGGCAGTCAATCCAGAATACCAGGAAAGTTCCTGAATGGATGGGGCTATGACAATCCTCGAGGCACCATGTCCCCACTCAACACATAAATATTGATACCTTTTAACCTAATAAAATATTTGGTATACTAACCATTTTCCATTTCCTTAACAACCTTTTTGAAAATTTGCAGCTTCGAGCCACCTTTGGACCTTGATGACAGTCCAGAGAACTGTAACTCTGATAAATGTGGTGCTCACTACATGGGGCTCCAAGCTGTCCCAAGTGAAAACGTCTATCACAACCAATGTAAAATACTAGCAGCCTTGAAGATTAATACGCTGGTCAGTCAAGAAGCGTTGCCCAATGGGTTAGTACCTCACAATATGAAATACCACACGCACAACCTGAAAGGCTAGAATTCTGGGCTGCATTCCAGTTCTCCCTTCCTTCTATTATGGAAGTCAGTACCAACTCTAGTATGAATACCTTAAGTGATGTTGTACAGCAATTAATAAATGGCATCTACTCTGTGGGTGCCCACTCTAGCCATTCTCATGCCTCTTCCATTCCCTCTACCATTTGGGACCTCTAATCAGCCCAGCTACCAGCGGTAGAACTCACACTGGGTCCCAAATGCTACCCTCACAACTTTGTTCACCCAGCTATTTATCACCCACTCCTTCTAGTTGGGTTGCACCATCAAGAGGTCTCCCAACGACTGGGGCTCACACAGTCCCTGCACTTTCACATCATTGATTTTTTATAATGCAGCTTCCTCCTTTGTTCATGATACCATGAGGTCATTATTGATAACTGATGGTTGATCAACAAAGTCTGAAATCAAATTGTGGTGTTAGATAGCAGGATCTCTGGCTATCTTAAGGATGAGCTGTATCAGAACGTCCAACTCCTTGAGGAAACTTGGAATCAGTACCTCCTTCATGTAGAGGATCTGGTACAAACCCTGAAACAATACTATTGGGAGCAGCCTCTCATGACTAATCCTCCAGAAGTGAAGGTCCTGAATGGCCAGAGGGTCCCCGTGGACCTCCTGGGCCCCCAGATTCCTCAGCTCCCACCTCTGATGGCCCTGAGGACCCATGGCGTAAGGATGTGATAACACCCTTGGCTGCTCTATGCAATTAAATTTGGAATGTAGCTCAGGGATGCAAACTCTGATTAGATGGAGAGACCCCTCAACCCTAGGGTATCCATTGACACCCTGTAAGACAAAATGGGTAAACTAAGTGCTTTTGCTGAACTTACCAATACTTGCATCTCTCATCTAGAGTAAAATTTGTCAAGGGCTTGAAACCCGTTTGATCAACCTCAAGAGCCAGCTTCGCCTTCAGGGTGCTGACATTCAATCCTTAAAGAAGCAACTTGCAAATAAGGCTTCCGTTTCCTTCCTCAGCCAAAATTAGGATGATATCCAAGAGGACCTTGAGGGCCTATGATGACGGCTGGACCAGCAGGGCCCCGCAACTATGCAGAGACTGAGATCTCGGAGCCAGCGCCCATCCCTGGTGTTAACACCCTTTCCATACCACTTGTAACTAACTTTAAACCTAGTTTAAAAAAAAGGTTCACCCCAGGCCAGGAGAGCATTGCCTCCTTCCTGTACACATATGAGAGCTCCATGGAGGAGGCCACCAAGTGGCAGAAGGTAAAGCATATCCACTCCTGCCTAGATAGTACCGCCTGTGAAATCATGACCCCCCATTTGAAGGAGTGCACAACCTGGGAACAGGTATGTACTTCCTTAATCCAAGAGTTTGGTAGCAATCAAACACTGGCCAACAAAAAACAGTCGTTCATGGGTATCCACCTGAATAAAGGAGAAAGCCCCATGGAGTTTGCCAGCCACTTTTACACTTAAGCACAACCTTTAGTCACTACAAACCGTGTTACCTTGGATGATGCTATTACCACCGTCATTTCTGCGTTGGGATCCTACCCTGAGGTTCAAATGCTTAAGATTGAACAGAAGATGGGTTTACCTGCATCTGAGAGATCAAGGAAGCGCTTAACGAGATCCCTGCATTGACTCTACACTCTAAGGCTACATTAAAGGACCCTCTAACCGTTCTATATTCCATGTGGTCAAAACCCAGAAAAATCCTCAACCTCAATGCACTTACTGTAGCAGTTTCATAAACAGTGCCAAGACCTGATGGAAATGACTAGTCGAGGTGGCGGGAAAAAGTCCATCAGCATGAAGGAAGAGGTGCTTGATGCTGACATCCCTACCCAGCCTCAAGAATCCTCCATAATTTGAACAAAACTGGAGCTACTGCATCTGGAGAAGAAGTTTCGGTATTCAATGATAATAAAGAAATTGATACTGCTTTCTCTTCTTATGATGGCTCTCCTATGTTCCTCACGCTGCAACCACAGTTCAGAAGTCTGGTTATTTGGTTCACAGTTTGAGTTTATAAAATACCAGTCCTTGCCATAGTTGACAGTGGCTCCCCCATGAATGTCATATCCTCCAAGTTTATGAAGCGCGTCAAGATCGCTCTGGATATGACACACTATATGGAGTATGGCATGGATGGCCCCCAATGTACCCAATCTATGGGAGCTTATTACTCTCTACCTTTACAGTTTATAAAGCTTGATGTAAATACCTCCAATGTCGCTCTAGATAACCCTAGCTATTACCTGCTCCTCAAGGCTCAATTTCTTTGAGACTATTTGCCAGTACTCCATTATGATGGCGGCTTTTTATCCCTACTAGGGCATCAGGTCCCTCTGATATGAGGCCCCTCATGATTCTAAACCTGAGTTAAAGCTGGAGCTTATTAACTGGAGAGTGAAGGCCAAATCAAATGGCTCAAATATCACATTAGGGGCTCCTGAGTCCAACTGCCCCCTCATGCTGTTGATGGGCAAGAGGGCATGCCAATCTACTTACCTAGGGCGACTACAATACCTCCAAAGTCCCAAGTCATTGCAAAAACTGGGTCCATATAAAATCCCTCGGGATACCTATTAGAGATTTGAGGCCAAGATAACCCATAAATAAAAAAGGTGCTAGCCTGCCCAGGGATCCTAGATCCAGCTTATGCCGAATCTATATCAGTGTTGTTGGCCAACCTTACTGACAAACCCAAAATAGTAGGTGCAAACAGTCCTGTCATCTATGTCCGCCTACTACTGGTGGAGGCTATTGCCAATTTCCAAAGCTTTGGGGACTTAAGATATCTTGGCTTGGAAGAACCTCCATTGGTCAGTCTGTTTGATACCAATATCAGCAAAGACCTCTCAGATGACCAACTTTTAAGGTTCAAGAGTTGTTGGAGGAGTATTTGGACCTATTTTCAGCCTCAACCTATGATTCTGGAAGAATGAGTGGAGTCCTACATCATGTAGAAACTGGAGATGCTCCCACTTCCAGTCCTGACCTTACCAAAAATCAAGGTTGAAGAAGCCCAGGTGGCAATGGAACATAGACAACTACTCGATGCTGGACTCCTGGTACCATCGCTCAGCCCTCGGGCCTCTCCTTTTCTGATGGCTCAGAAGAAGGATGGCAGCCACCAGGTGGTGATGGACTACTGATGACTCAACTCCATTACCAAGAAGGACAGTCATCCTCTGCCCCAAAAAACGATTCCCTCCATCTGCTTGCCAGATCCTAGCACTTTTCCGCCATGGACCTTGTCAGAGGTTATTGGCAGGTTGAGCTCGCCCCTGAAGATTGAGCAAAGTGCACGCTCATAGCCGATGAAGGACTATTCAAGCCCACAAGGATGCCCCAGAGCCTTTTTAACGCCACGGCCACTTTCCAACGTGCCATGGATGAGATTCTTGAAGATTAAAGCTTTCATGCATTCTCGTCTACCTAGATGACATTACTGTCTTCTCATAAACCTTTAATGGGCACATCAAGCATCTCCAGGAGATCTTCAATTGGCTATGAAAATCTTCTGTAAAGCTTAAACCTTTAAAGTGCCCTTTCTTATAATCTGAACTGGAGTTCCTGGGACACAAACTTTCCAAGGATGGCAACCAGCCTATACTGGAACAGGTCGACGCCATAGAGAAGATGTCACGCCCCAAAGCTTATGGGATATCCAGGTACTCCTAAGCATGGTGGGCTAATATCATCAGTTTATCCCCCAGTTTGATGAACTAGCTGAGCAATGTTCTACCTCCTGCAGAATAGTGTGCCATTCAAATGGTGTCCTGAGCAAGAACAGGTTTTTAATGCCTTGAGAACTGCTCTATGTACTAAACCCATTTTATTCCAACTGCACTTCGACCAACCCTTCTTGTTGTTTATGGACGCAAGTGATGTTTCCATCAGGGCTATACTATCCCAGCATGATGAGAACCAAGTTGACCACCCCATGGCCTATTTTAGTAAGATGCTGAGTAAAGCTGAACGGAACTACAGAATTACCTGAGAGGGAGTGCCTGGCTGTCTTGCTAATTATCAAACATTTCTGGTCTTATCTCTATGGTGCTCACTTTGCTATTGTTACAGACCACTCCTCCTCTGGTGGCTCCAGCAAATGAAAGACCTAGATGGCCGACTAGCCATGTGGGCATTATGACTACAGAGCTATGATTTCACCATTGTCCATTGTGCAGGTGTGATTCGCCAAAATGCCAATGGCCTCTCCAGGATGACGGTGTTAGCAGCTTTGACCCCCAAGGACTGGCTGTACAATTTAATAGGTCGTCCTGATCAGTGGGAATTGGAAGCTCCTGAGATCCAAGCTGAACTCTGAAGGATGACTTGGGACACCCAAATTAAAGATGGGCTGCTCTACAAGAAGGTCAATAAGAAGTGCCTCTTATGTTTTCCCCTCTTCCCAAACTGATGTTATTCTAGAGGGCCATTCTACTGTAGGACATGAGGCCATTAAGAAGACTCACGAATGGCCTAAGTCAAGATGTTACGGGCCTGAATGGTAGAAACCATCCAAGAGGTCTTGAAGGCATGTATGACTTGCCAATTTCAAGACCAAGCCAATCCTCAATTCCAACACTCGGTTGTCACCCCAACTGGGGCTTTTCAATGTAATTAGCGTTGATGTGGTGGGTTATTTTCCCACTGGGTTACATGTCCATAAGTATACCATCCTAGCTGTGAACTACTTAACAAAGTGGGTTGAAGCGATTTTGGTCCCAGCTTCCACTGCCAAAGCCACAGCTCTTTTCCTTGTTTAATCCGTTTTCACCCAGCATGGGTGCCCCCAAACCTTACTTTCAGATAACGGGTTAAATTTCACTTCACAAATAGTATTAGAACTTACCTTGTTATTCAGCACTACCCAGAGTTTCTCTGCCCCTTACCACTCCTCTACTAATGGGGTAGTAGAACACGCTAACAGAACTCTTATCTCCATTTTACGAAAATGACTTCCTTGGATCCTGCCCATTGGAACCACTACCTACCCAGCGCTTTGCTTGCCTACATGGTAAGCTACTACCGAGTCATTAAGATGTCCCCTCTTGAAGCTCTATATGGGCGTGCACCTCAGCTACCAAGTAGCGTCCAGCCATTACTTGAGACCTTCACACCTGAAAACTCCAAATTAACTATGAGGGCCTTAGCCAAAGAAATTGTCCAGCTTCAAGATCTATCCACACAAGGCATCATCACCACCACTGGAAGAGAGAAATCCTTAATTTAATCTCAGCCGACCCTCCTTACCATCTTTTTAATTAAATGACCTTGTTCTCTTCTATCATCAATTACCTGGAGGCTGACAAAATAAGATAGACGTTCTTTAGTCTGGACCCTATAAGGTCATTCATAAGGTAAAGTTTGAGTACTCCATTGCTGACGTCAACCAGGAGACCGTGGTTAATTGGTACATGGCCAATTTCTTCAGCTGTATACCCCCTCTAACAGGATCTTAAGGGGGACGTTGTTGGGACTCAAGATAACGAACAAATTGAATCCCCACTACTGAATTGAGCCATAACTAGTTGACTCTTGAACCTATCTGAATTAAAAATGACCTCAGGATTCTCCTCCCCAATTCCTTAGTCATGTGGGGTGGAGTTTCCACCGATTCAGTCAGGTGGGTGGCGAAATACATTGAGGATGCCCACCAGGAGGTCAATCTGGAAGACCAAGAAAGATCCTGAATGGATGGGACCACAATGATCCTTGAGGCACCGTGTCCCCACTCACCATATAAATATTAAGACCATTTAAACTCTTAAAATATTCGGTATATTAGCCACTTTCTGTTTTCTTATTGACCTTTTTGAAGATTTTAAACTTCAAACCACATTTAGACCTTAGCGACAGTCTAGAGAACTTTAAAGCCAACAGGAAGATCCCCATTCTGGTGGTAGAACTATGGCAAAGTTTGCCCCTAAAATTTTGAGAGTATTGTTTTGTGAAAATTGCACTGGACCTCATGCTGTCACATAAAGTTGGTGCCAATCAATATTTCATAATTCTGGGTGATCAGAACTATGGCTGATGCATTAACAAGAAGGGAGCAAAATTGTAAAGGCAAGGTTCTATAATCACCTCAAGAAGTAGTGATATATAGGCCCACAGTCCTGTAAGCTTATTTGATCTATGTCAGAGGCAAGCCTTAACTTTTTCACAAATTTCATTAAAACAATATTAGTTGGAGCTCCAAGTTGATGATGGCTTGAACTTTTACATGATTCACCCAAATATCACTATAAGTGCAATCAGAATAGGAAGGAATATCCTTTAATAGATAATGGCAGTGTCAATTGCCAAATCAAGGTAATTGTGAAAGCTGTCTGGCTACCTTATAAATTGTTCCTTGTTGGTACCCATGGGAATCAAAACGTTAACATTATTCAAAGGACTATCAGCTTCCATGTGTGTTGTCAGGCTTGTAGCTTATTCAGATGAGGTCATGACATTTTGATCATTTATGGGCTCAGGGACCCTTGCTTGCGAGCAGTTAACTGGAAAACATGGTCAGGGGAACATGAGTGAAGGCAGAGCTATACTATCCCACATCTACTTCACCCAATCTTTTTCTGAGAGAATATTTTTTGGGCAGGGACAACTAAATTAATTTTATTTGGTTTAGTTCAGCAGAACTGTGAAATATGGCCACATTTTCTGCATTTGTAGCAGATGACCTGATATTGCATATTGCTTCTGCAGAGTTTTTCAAATAAACTAACTCAACCTTCAGGGTTGTCCTAACTCATTCTTTATCTGTGGGATTTCCCCTAATAACCCATAGGAGCAGTGTTGGTGTTGTGAAAGCTATTGTTAGGAACATTGAAGGTGGCCCCACTAATGTGCAAAAATTGAACATTTGAGCTGTCTTCATACCCGCAGACAGTGCGGGGTCATGGGCTCAATTGAGCTCTTTATGTCCTTACAGCGTGACCATTGCAATCCAGGCGTCAAAATTGGTTAATGCTCCTGCACCCATAAGTATCTATGATTCCTGATAGAAGTGACTGCCGATGCTTTAATAGACTTATCTCTTTATAACTGAATGCTGAGGAGCTCTTGCTTCTGGATGAAAAAAGTGCTCCATACTGCCAAACTTCTATGGTTGCAAACTTCACCTCTGCATAAGTCCATTTGTGGGCAGCTAGATGGGGCAGAATAATATTCTGGATCGCTGTGTTGAGGAAGTTTACTATAGTAACCGCCTTTTGGTGATCCCCGCGCCCCACCATGGACATCTTGAACAACTTGAAGAACGCCATGTTATTGTTTCTTTGAACTCCAAAAGTTTTAAAGTTGTCCAAAATTCCATGGTCTCAGGGGGATCGCTACTGATTTTTGATCACTGGCTGGTGGTTTGCATGGAAGAGGAAGAATATATATGGGGTAAGCTGCTATGGTTCTCTTCAACTTTTGTAAAATTTCTCAACTATATTCAGTGTAACTGTCATCCCTGGAAGAGGAACTTTTCTTGAGCAAAACAGATCCACCTTTGGGATTCTCATGACCAAGGTCAGTATCACCTTCTAGCTTGGATAGCCAATTGGCGATGGATTTGCCACTTGCTGTGGCCAGGTTTCTATGCCTTCAATTATAGGTACTTTCGCTATAGTTCCTCCATTTCCTTGGTCATCTGGCAGATTTGGTCAGTATTATTTTCCGTGGTTTTTACTAACATCATTGCTTGATCTTGTGCCTCAATCATGTCTGAGCCCTACTTCATCATAATACCCTCTATTGTGACAATTCGGCCCATTAATTCTTCTCCTTGCTTCTGATATATAAATCTAAAGTCATGATTTGAATTTTGATAACTTGGTCCAAATTCCCTTAACCTTAGCTTGGTTATGAGTATTCATGTCACTGACTAACAAGTATAGCTTCGCTACTTTTTCATTAAAATCTTTATGCTGCTTTATGAGATAGTGGATAGGCTCAAACATCTTCACAGAAAATAATCTACATATATTCTAGATCTGCAACTTTGAGAGTTCTGCACGCTTCAACCTCAATTTTTCAAGACCCATTTTCTCCCAATGGTTCTCTGCTCATTTTTTAACTCACTAACTTATAAACAACGTCAGCCCAGAACCCCATTTAGTGAGCCCTTTTGTTGAAAAGTGGTCACTGAAAAGGTTTATGAGGGTTCATATCTTAACTTGACACAATTTCCTTACATGATGGCAGGGAACACGAATTTGAGCAAATAAAAAGTTCAGTTAACACTTGACTGTTGTTCACTTAGTAACTAGGCACTTCCGTCCTACAATAACTAAATCCAATTACTAGTAAAATCCAGTATACTAAGAACAAGATATGCTATTTGGGAAAAATTGCATACATATATAGTATTCTGGAACCCTAGTGCCATACTATAAGAGTCTTTGGCATTCACTTCTGGGGAATAGCTTTTCATTAATTGACCTGCAGCTTTGGCATGCCATTAGTCAGAACTCCATTCAACCTGATTTCCCAGGCTATATAATCCTGCTCTCAAGTTGATAAACTATCAGGGATCATTCCTGACAAATTAAGGGAGTCTTTTTTATCACAAAAGGTGCCCAAATAAAGGAACTTTTTTTAGCACTAGTGGTGCCTGACCTAAAAGGGGGAGCCACCACACATCTTTATTTGTAAATGGGCCAAACAAAGAGATTATTAGAAATAAAAATTTCTAACATGGCACCTCAGCTAACAGCATAGGAAGCCGCATCAGAAGGTGAGGAATCTTTGGGGAAACTTTTGTCTGGCACCTGCTTTAGCTGGTGGACCATGGCAGACAGCATCAGGGGTGGGAGCATCAGTGACATGGGGTATAAGGAGGTCAAAATAGAGGAAGTCCTATTCATTGAATTAACTGTAGATATTATTCTGAGCTCCCCTCCTTGCAAGCCTGAAATCATTGATACTAATAGATTATATTAAGGACCATCCCCAACTAACTCACTAGTAGCATAACGCATTGGAAAAAGCATAATCTGGCTAAATTCTCAACAGCATTTCCAGCATAAAATCCCTTAGACTTCCAAAGCTGTGGACATCATTAAGGGCCTCTACTGGTAGGAGGCGCACATAAGCAGATTAATTATTTGATCCCACTATCTTAGGTTTTTCAGTAAAATTTAGCCAACAACATTGATATGGATCCAACATAAGCAAAATCTAAAGTTCCTGGACAGTTTAGAACCTCCTCGACCAACTGGTTATATAGGCCTTAGATCTCCAGTAGGTATCTGGGGGAATGTTTACATGAATCTTGGTGTCAATAATAACCTGGGATTTTGGCAGGATTTTAGTCAACTTAGGCAGATAAATTGGCATGCCTTCTTGGCCATTAACCACACGGGGTAGTATTTGTACTGGGAACCCTTACATGATATTTGAATTGGTTTATTCAGCTTTCACTCTTTAATAGGCAATCCCAAGCTTTGACCTCCATTTTGGCGTCACTTGAGAGTTTGAAAACTATTGGGACCTAGTGTCCCAGTAAGGATAAATTTTCCTCATCATAGTACACTATGGCAAAATAATCCAATAGAAACTGAGTCCCACGAAGAAGGTTGTAGCTGGATTTATCTAGTGCAACTGTGGGAGTATTTATGTAAAGCTTCCCAAAGTGAATTTGTAAAGAAGAATAGGCCCAAATGGAGCGAGTATACTGTGGACCAGCTGTGCCATATTCAATGTAATGTGGCAAGTCCAGAGCAATTTTGATGCATTTAGTTAGTTTAGATGACATGACAATCATGGGGAGCCACTGTCAACAATGGCATGGGCCAGAATTTTATAAACTCAAGCAGCGACGTGAGTAAAAAAACTTCCAGACTGCGGAGTTAGTGTGAGAAACATATGATATTCATCAGAAGAAGAGTAAGCAGTATCATGTTCTTTATTAATGGGTACTTAAACTTCTTATTTAAGTATGACAAATCCAGGCTCATTAGAGTTCATGATATGTCCTTGAGGCAGTACAGAGATGCCAGCATGGTGTGCCTCATCCTTCATGCTAATAGCCTTTTTCCGACTCCATAGCAAGTCTTTTCCAACAAGTCTTAGCGCTGTGGCAGAGCCTATTGCATTATTAGCAAAGTTTGGGATTCTTCCTTTTTTTGATAAAGTGGACCTGAGAACTGCTGGAGTAAATGGATGTAGTAGATTTATGATTCAGGATAGATTCAGGTATTTTTTGAGCACTTCCTTTGATTTTCCAAATGCAAGTAAAACCATTCTTCTAGCCTATCGTATGCATTTGGACCTTAGGATAATATCTTAATGTGGAGACAACTGAAGATATGGCGTCCAAGGTAATGTGGTTAGTGGTTACTAAATTCTGTGCTTGGGAGTAGAATCAGCTGGTGAAATCAACAAGTCTTTTTCGTTTGTTCAGCTGAATACCTTTAACGCCTGCTTTTTATTGACCAGGTTTTGGTTGCCGCTAAATTCTTGGATCCATTTGGTATGGACTTGTTCCCATGTGTGACATTCCTTTAAATAAGTAGTTATAATCCCCCAAGCGGTGCTATCTATACAGGAGTGGATATTTTTCACTTTCTGTTGGTCAATAGCATCTTCCATGAAACTCTCATAAGCGTATAGGAAAGAGACAATGCTTTTCTGAGAAGAGGTAAACTTCTCCATAAAACTAAGTTTTAAGTTAGTCACAATAGAAGTGAAAAGGGTAATGATTCCAGGAATTGGCGCAGGCTCATAAACAGTTTATGCATAATCAAAAGGGGCCTGTTGATTCAGTTGTCATCTTAAACCCTCAAATTTTTTTCTTAATATTGCCTCAATTAAGGTTTAAGGAGTACTGGAGGCTTTGTGAGTAACCTGCTTCTCAAATTCTTGAATATCGGCATGTTGGAGGAGCAACTGACTCCCTGAAAATATTCAAGCATGAGTCAAACCCTTGACAGGTTTTCTCAAGATGGGATATGCGATTATTAATGAGCTTGGGAAGGCGCTGAAATTATCCATTTTAACTAACAAGGCCTTGATTAAAACCCTAGGGTTGATAGGGACTCCATCCGCTTGGAGCTTACACCCCTGCACCACATTGTGTACCTGATCCTATAAGGTGGTAAGTTTGTTAAAATGTCCTTTTTCCAAAGAGACTTTAAGGTCTCTAGGAGTAAGCACAGTGGGACCATAGGGTCCTTGAGGCCCCAGGTCCTTCAGGACCTTGGGGCCCTTTGGGCCTTCACTTCCAAAGGCAAGTTGAGAGAGGCCAATTCCTTGTACCGCTGTTGGAGGGTCCACACAAGGTCCTTGGTTAAGGCATTTATTCCATGTAGCCTTAAGGAGCTGCGCATTAAGATGAAGCTGGTCCTCAAGGTAGCCTGAAATTTTGCTATCCAACACCATGAGTTGGTTGTGATCCTCATTGACTAACTAATAAAGTTATTAACAATGGCTTCCCAATTGTTGTGAAGGAAAAAGAAAGCTGCGTTATAGAAATCAACAATGTTGAAGTGTAGGGTTTGAGCAAGCCTTAGCTATCTAGAGTTTTCATAATTATGCAACCTAACTATTTGGAAGAGGTGATGTATGGAGGGATGGATAAAATCTAAAGATAGTGTTTAGTACTAAAGCCAATTTTCCCACTGGCAGTAGAGCCAGGGTATATAAGTCCCACATTATGGAAGGCACTGAAGAGGCGTTGGGAGTGACTGGAGCGGCTCCCACAGAGTAGATGCATTTAGTAATTGTTGGATAATCTTGTTTAGGTTCTCATATTGAAGTTGATACTGATCACTGTCAACAAAAGGTAGGGTTAAATGGAATGTGGCCCAAAACTTTATGCTTTCAGGCTGCATGGGGATACTCAATATTGTAAGGTGCTAATCCATCAAGTGACACTTCTCAACCAATCAACAGTTTGATTTTCTTGACTGCTATTGTTCTCCATTTTCGTGATAGATGTTTTAATTGAACATTTCATAGCACCCTGTAGTGAGCACCTTTTTCTCAGCTTAACAGTTCTCTTGATTGTAGTCAAAGAAAAAAATGGGATCAAAGATGTAAACTAGCGGAGAGGTCAAAAGATGAAATTATGGGAAGAAATAGATTACTTATTGAGGTAAAAAGCATCAATATTTATAGGATGTGTAGGTAACTTGGTGCCTCGGGGACCTTTGTGGCTCTGTATGATCAGGATCTTTCACAGCCTTCCAGGTCAACCTCCTGGTCAGCGCCCACATTGTTCTGCATTGTCCCAATGACCACGATGGTGGGGGTCTCACCTCTCAAGTTTTGGGAAGTGGTGATGAAATTACTGGAGGCATCTCCATTAATTCTCCTGTGCGTGAAGTTTCCTGATTGAATTTCATATTGGTGCCTTCAGGGATAGGTTCTATTTGCGCTGGCTCAAAAGACAACTTATTGAGCCTTAATTTGTGAGTAGGAATCTTAACTCACTCATTGCCTCAAATCTCCCAACAAGGGGTATTAGTATATATCCTTGACTATAGTAAGCATATTTAGTGTCAAGATTATCTATTTAAACTATTTTAGGATCTGAAAAGGGTGCTTTACATAAAAGATTAATTGCAATAGTATCAATATTGTCATTTCAGATTAAAAATTTATTTTAAAGTTTGCAAAAGGTAATGTATGGTTATAAATCCTTGATTGTGAGAAGAATGGGTGATCAGTAAATATATGTTACACTTCAGGTAATGGCCAGAAAGGAGTCTTAGATACAAAACCTTCATTATTGAAAGCATAAATATCTTTAATAATAATAGAATCAACTTTCAGTAAGTGTATATGATTCAAAAAATTATAAAAGATTTTACTAAACTGTGTGCCTTTTTTGGCTATAATCAATCTTGGGTATTTGTTGCAAGAGTGTTTTATATTCAGGATAAATGATTTATAAAAACAATAATAGTTGTATCTTTTACAAATAAATAACGATCATTTATTTATTTGATGTGGGTTGCCCTTGTGACATATATACCACACCATATTTTAATAGGAAGTGAAGTTATAGTAATGGAGGACAAAACCCGCTTACTGGGGGTAAGATTTTTCTGCACATGATCTAATATGTTAAGATTAAAATAATCTAAATTTACTGATCTTCTTGGATAAATTGAGGCATGATGCGCGACTCCAAATGTATAGCTATATATTTAACACAGAAATATTAAATATTTTCTATGAAAGGATTTAACCCTGCATCAAGAGGGGGAATAGTAAGAGAATATCCCATTTTTAAAAAAACATATCTGTATCAAAAATATTAATAAAGATGAAAACATTAAAAGAGGTAATGGCACAAGCAAGAGTTTCAGTTGGGATAAAAAAGGGTTGGGATTGAATTCCACCAATAAGTTAGCATTGCTGACCATTCTTGGTCAAAATTGCCATTGCTAGCCACATTTCTAACGTTGTGGGATTACAAGCCATCAGATCTTAAAACTAAACATTGCCTTGTTGTGTCTAAAAATTGTTATGGGGCAAATTCCAGGAATGAAGCTTTAAAGCACCCCAAGATAAGGTGCAATAATTTGGTGAACTGCATGAGTGATCAGAGAAAATGCTGATCATTTTTTATATCAGATGTTTGTAATAGGGCTTGTGGCTTAATCACTTGGTCACAATTGCCAAGTGTACAACCCATATACAATAATGGTGAAGAAAGGATCAGAGCTGGATAACTGATGGTGCAGCATTTCTGTTAAAATAGGTCTTGCAAGGGGTGTAAATTTGGTGAAAAACTGGTTTCTGGATAGTAATAACTCATTGTGGATTAGTATTTTTTAAATATAGCACACTCAAAGGATTAGTGGCAATTTTTGCCTCACTTTTAGTGCATACTGGTTAGTCCTTAAAGGGGAAAATTTGGGCTTCAGTGCTTGCCCATCTTGATAGCCTGGTTTAGAATTTGTTAAATGGTCAAATGCTGGTTGGAAGTAACCAGTTTGAAATTGAGGACTCATATAAACTCCCTGAGGTTGTAGTTGTTTTTGTGCTCCTCCTCCACCTAAATGTTGAGGTTTCAAGGTCAAGTTGGTGAGTTTGGCAGTGGTTTCAGAAGTGGTTTCTAAACTTTGATCAGGTTGTTTCTAGAAATGATTTTCTTTCCTATTCAGTTAATTTATTTCCAATTCAATTACGCTTCTCCCACCTCATTGCTTGTCCATTTCTGAACTGTGTTATTAACATTCAATTAAATTTTGGTCAGTATCCAGAGCCACAATTTCAAATGACCAGCCACCTACCTGGATCATGCGGTTGCATAGGCGCCAATAATAGGAGCTCTTAAGTTGGGCGGGCAGCTTTGTGTGGGCCACCATCCATGCCTATAATGAGCGTGATTAGACAGATTCAGGTACTTATAAATCTAATCCCAGTTGATTCCCCACATGAGATCCAGGCAGTGCATGTGTATCTGCATCATCTGGACAAAATATTTTGGTCCATATCTTCCTGGCTTGAGTTTGAAATTGATGAGACCCATATTCTTTCTCTCTTGGTCTTAAACAGAAAAATAGGGCAATTGGTGCTGCTTTTGATTTGTACTAAAGGAAAGTGCAGATAAGTGAATTTGTCTTGAGTTTTAGAATTAGGGTTATTGGAAGTGCGTGGGCTACATAACAGAGCTTTGAAAGGATGAAGATGTCAATTTCTTTTACTTTCCCTTTGAGGTTTAGTTGTGCATGCTTTCAGAAGAAATGCGGGTTTACATGCTGGTAAGCACCAATTATTACATCTCCTCATCCTCTAAACCCTAACATAAGATAGGCCCTTATATAGCAAAACGTCTGCATAAACCATAATGTTTCAGACCAGAGGGCAGGTTGGCTCCAGATTACTAATATTGGATAAGAAGTCTTCTAAATATTAATTTTGTATTTGACAACAATTGGTAGGATTCAAGAAGCTCTTCAACGCCTTGTAAGAAAACTTTGGAGCTAATTCCCATCACCATGTTGTCTGTGAAGGCCTAAATCTTGATGGGACATTGGTTGGGGTGGATGGTAGACAAAGATTTGTCTATGCCACTGCCTATAGGATGTCTGCAGCAAAGTTAAAGGATTGGTGACATGTGATTGCCTTGGTGAAGGCCCTGCCTGATAAAGATTCCATTTGTTAGACTATCAGTTATGATAACTTTGATCATAAGTCCTGAGTACAAAGTGGTGACCAGGATAATAGTTCGCCAGTGATTCTATATGCTTTTATTATCATGTGCAAAATGACCATGATACCTTATTGTAGGATTTTTCCATGTATAAAGACATAATATACCTATCCTCAGATCCTTACTTGTCCTGAAGGAGGTTTTGGATTGATAATACTCTACCAAATAGTTCACCCTTTGAGGAAACCGTGTTAAGCTTTTCTTAAGTACGCTGCGCCATGAGCAACAGGCAGTTTGATATTATATGTGTTAAGAGCTTATAATTGGCGCTTTATAGGGCTATCTAATGCCAGTTCCAAAAGTTTCGTTGGATACCATTTTATATATGGAAGCACAAGCTGGTTCTCATGGCCCTCTGGGATCTGACGCCTGTTTTTCAGGCAGTAGTTGTATATGTGGGAGAGATCCAGCACAATGTGGTCTCATATCACGTTGAGCATCTCTATGCATATGTTAGGTCCTGGAGCCTTTCCTCTCAGTGACTAGTTCAGCACTCACTTAACTTCTGTGAAGGTTATTTTAGCGGTGAGATTTAAATTGTCTTCAGCCAAACTCTACTGTAGCGCTGGCTTGGCCAGGTCAATTTAGGTTTGATAGATGATCCACAGGTTTTGAGTATTGGAAATTTTGCATTAAAAGCACTTAATACAATATCTCTTTCTGCTAAGCATCACTTTTCGAAAATCAATTCAGCCTGAAATTTAGCTCCACTAAAGAGATATACGAAAACTATTAGCAAATATGGCGGGAAACCCCGCAAAAGAACCCGCAGGCTATGCCAAACGAGCCAGCACCACCCCCAAACGAAGCAACCCTCGGTTACCCACCTCAGGGTCAACTAGAATCACCCGCTCTCAAGCAGCAGCCATGAAAGCAGGCACCACCCCCCAACCTGGAGCTACTCCAACTAGCGCCAGATCACCTGATCGCACTTCTGCAACCTGCACGCCTAGCAGCTCTGTGTGCGCTGCCTCCCACCAACCCGCTGGGCCCCCTCCAACCAAGGAGGCCATCACCCACGCTGTTTTAATGGCGTCTGCTCAGTTGAATGAAACTCAGCCCATCCAGACACTCACCTCCCCCATTGTGTCAGCTAATTCAGCCCCATCTATTATTTCTGACGCCGTGTTTCTGGCTCCCTCCATGAGGGGCGATACCCAGCTACCTGGCCCCCAAATCCTCAGATGTAAGGTTGGATTAGCCGCACATTCTGGTTCACTAAGCACCAAGTTGGGACAATCTACTCTTCCCAATGAGGATTCAAATAGTTCGGATTTTGGAACTTCACATCAGTTCCAATCTCACCCGTCCCATTTAAACCCCATAATCGGCACTTCTCAAGTCAGCACTTTATCTCAATATGCTGAAAACGACCAATTCACCAATCAGCCAATGAGTTTTGCCCACGAAATCACAGCAAATACTCGGGCTGAATTTACCCAAATAGATTAGGATGGTGATGAAACATCTCCCTCCTCCCAACTGGCTGGAGTTAATTCCAATCTGGATGGGCCTCCCCAGAGAGAGAGAGGCCCAACAAACCGCCCCTCAATTTAATATGACGCCAGCAACTGCTGTAACATTCCAGAAACAAGGGAACTCTGCAAACTTGTCCAAACCACCAGCTCACACTCAACCTGCAATTGCAGCCCAAAGCAAACACAAACGTACCAAAGGAGCCACTGGGGCGTGGCAAAAACCTCTGGCACCAACGCTACCCAAAGCTGATCCCCGTGAAGTGGCGTTTATTGCTGATGTTAAGAAGAAATGGGCCGAAACTAGAGCGCAAAAAGCTCTACCTCGCTCAACCCTATCCCACACAATTCGCCTTTATTATGGGCATAACCCTGTTGAGTTCTATACAGAGGATTACTTCTCATACTTTGCAGCGATTGCGGAGACATTCCCTATTAACACCACCATCCATGAATCAGTGGAGGGCCACTACATCGATGTGGGCTTAACTGGAAGCTGCCCTTGCTGACCATGCTACCACCCTCCAGGTCATTATTCCACGCGGATCTCTTCGCATCTCCCGCACACGCTCTCAACTGGAGAAAATTTCATGGGTTACTTTTTCCAACCTACCAACGACTGTTGATCCTGAGTCTCTTAAACTGGCACTCCATCGTGGTTTAATGGAGTTTGGGTCTGTTCTTTTAGTGGACTTTAGTGTCCCCTCTTACTATGCTCCCACTCAAAGAGCTCGCACTGCTAGGGCGTCGTTCATCCCCTCCCCACTGTATCCCGCAACATTGAGGTTATTCCTCGTGTGGCGGTAGTTGGGGCATGCCCTGAGATCTTTTTTGTCGACCCTGATCAGGCGCGCCCCGGTGTTCATGGTGTAACGCCCTTGGACACTTGTATAGTGGCTGCACAGCTCGAAAACAAGCCCTCTTAGCCACCACCCAGGGGCCTAAACCAGGCCAAAAACGATCCCACGTGGCTGCAGCAGCAATTCCACAACCCACACAATGGGTTCCCGTTCAAGACCTGTCCCCTGAGGCCTTACGCCTAGCAGTTGAAACAGCTAACCCCACTATTGGTATGGGATACCTTCGCGCTCATGCCCCCCTTCCAATGGGCACCCCCTCCAATCTCCCAGAATCAACTCACTCTCTCACCAAGCGCAAGGCATCTCCCACAGGGTGCCCCTCGTCAGCCACCCCCACTCAGGGCTCCGCGGCACCCCCACCAACCTCCACCAGCGATTTATCGCATCAACCCTCAGCTCCCAATGGAGCTATGCCCACGAGCATGGACTGGCAACTCGCGGCCTGCGGTATAAGTGCCACCTCAAAGAGTCCTACCCCAACCCCACAGTCCATTTCACGCGGATCCTTTGCAGTGTTGGAGGAAGTGAATATGGACTCAGACTCATCAAATGGGGACACCGCGGAGGTCACCATTGAGCGCCCTCAGGTCCTTCCCCTGCAACGGAGCGGGGGGCAGCATCCTAGGCTGGCTTACTGGGTCCTCCGCCCCCCCACCCTCTCCTTCCCTCAGAACCCTCGACGCTCCTCAAGGATTGCAGCTAATAGTCAAGCTAAAGGACTTAAAACTAGCCGCCTCACATCAGCAGGTTTAAGCGCTGGCAACCCCCCAGGACATGGAGGGGAACAGTTATGAGTCCCCATGGCAGCACCCTGGCCCTGCAATCCATCAACGCAAATGGGTTGCGGGACTTTAAGCGGAGAGCCCGCCTCCTCCGAAACTTCAGGTCAGCACAAATTGACATCGCTGCTGTCCAGGAGCCCCATATCCTCCCCCACGAACAATCTGCATGGAATGAACAGTTTGGAGGCAACTCCTTCTGGACAAACCATGCCGCCCTTATTGTTTTGAATCCCCGGGTTAAAACCCATTCTTTTTCACAATATCTAGGTGGCCGCCTCATACTGGCCAAACTCACCACTCCTGACTTCTCCTTCTTCGCTGCAAGCATCTACCTGCCTAATGCAGGTCAGGAGCAAAATCGGCTCTTGGAAGAGCTCCTCCAACTCAATCTCCCACGGAATACAGTCCTCTTAGGAGATTTCAACACAACCATAAGTCGCGTCCGTGACTCTTACCCCCCTGCAGAAAGGAACGCCTGGATCAAGTCGCCTCCAGGATTTCCTTCGCCTGAGTGGCTTTATAGATGCGCTTCCACCCTCCGCGTCTGGCCTAGGTTGCATGACTAGGATCCAGTATGATGGAGGAGCTTTCCAGTCAGCGTCACGCATAGATATGGCACTGATTGGCCCCCTGCTAATTGGCCGCGTCTCCTCTCCCATCTCTCGTGACAACCATCTGAGTGATCACAGGTTACTCACCGTTGTCCTCACCACCACACTTAGACCGTCGCGTAGGTTCTGGCCTAGGGTTGCCCCAGCTCTTCTCAACAACCCCTTCACTAAGGAGAAGCTGTCTATGACCATCCGGGAGACTCTCACCTCCCCCCACCCCACCTGCTTGACCACAAGGCTAAATGGGCGGTGACCAAGGAGGGCATCACCCGCGTTGCTTACAACTGTGCTAAAGCCCAGATGACTGCAGCTCGCGCCAGAGTCAAAAGGGCGGAAGCCAGAATCAGAAATCTAGAGCGAAACTGCCAGCCTTCGCCCTCTCCCAGATGGTTGGAAGACTGGGAAGCGGCGCAGGAAGCACTCCTCTTGGAGCTCACACTGCAGGAAGAACGGGCAGCAAACTTTACAACATCTCGTTACTATGCTCATTGGGAACGCCCCACCCGCTTCTTCTTTCAGAAACAGAAAGCCCGGTCAACAGCGCAGGATATTACTGCACTGAAGATTGGCACTACAACCACTTCAGATAAGGAGGAAATCACGCAGGAACTACACCGCTTCTACTCCAGCCTCTTCCATGCCACCCAGGTGGACCCATCGGACATCCAAGACTTCCTGTGGCGGGCTCCAGAGCCGCCCATTGACCCACGGGCTGATGAGGCTCTACTGGCGCCTATTTCCATCCAGGAGGTGATGGAAACCCTTCTGAAATCCCCACGGCTTAAAGCCCCAGGCCCAGACGGAATACCCTTTGAGGTGTACCTTCTGGAACCTGCAGTGATAGCCAGAACCCTCCGCGACCACTTCGCTGCACTCTTGGTAAATGGCGAGGTCCTCCCCGACTCCAGAGGCTCAATCACGACCCTCATTCACAAGAAGTCAGACCGTGAGAACCTGGCGAACTGGCGCCCCATAGCGTTGATCAACACAGACCACAATCTCTTCACGAAGCTTCTGGCCAACCGCATCACCAAATGGGTGTCACCTCGCCTCTCCCCATCCCAGTACGGTTTTATTCCGGTGAGGTCGTTATGGGACAACTATAATGACCTTCACGTGACTTTGACTGCTAACTCTCGTAAGGTGAATGGCTTTGTGGCTCTCCTGGATATGGAGAAAGCATATGATCGGGTAGCCTGGAAGTATATTGATGCTTCCCTGGCCTGCTTCCATCTCCCACCCGCAGCTAGGCGCTGGATATCAGCGCTCTACGACCAGCTCCACACCAGAGTCCTGGCGCCAATGGGTTTTACAGTGGCAGTACCAGTTGGACAAGGTCTCCGGCAAGGGGACCCCCTGAGCCCTATCCTTTTTAACATCACCCTTGACCCCCTCTTGGCCTCCTTACAGGACAAGCTAACAGGGATTCTGATCCCAGGTAATGCCCCCACACGCACCATGGCATTTGCAGATGACACTGCCATTGCATTTGGCTGCCCAGGGGATGTTGCCCTCGCTGCTGTGACCATTGAGAGGTACACAAAGGCGTCCAACGCCATGGTCAACACCTCCAAGACAACAGTTGTACAGGTCGGCTCCCCCACCTTCCCCCCACCATTTGGTATTGAACCTGAGCGCGGTACCTTCCGTCACCTGGGCGTTCTCACCAACCAACAAGGAGTTGCGCTAAAAGACAATGAGGACTTGCTCCTTGCAGCAGTTAACTCCAGGATTGCCAGCTGGAACCGGCGGCACATCACCCCCCAGGGTCGAGCTCTGATGGCCAATGTGTTCCTTCTCTCCAAAGTCTGGTTCCTAGCGCACGTCTGCCCATTCACAGATGCCTTTTATACGCGGCTCAATGTACTCCTCCGCTGTTGGATCTGGGGCTCAAACCATCCACCAATGGCCCTCTCAACCATTGCCCGACCCTGCAATGAAGGGGGCCTAGGGCTTCTGGACACGCGATCCCACGCCACCACAATCTTCCTGAAGTTCCTATGGCCGATTGTCTGCTGGGACGCGACCCCCATGCCTCAATGGGCGCCCGCCCTCCGTCAGTCAGTGTCAGCAGCTCTGGGTCTTCCTAGAGCATCTCTGACCTCATTAGGGGAGTGGCTCACAAACCACCCAGGCCATCGCCTAAAACCATCCTCATCTCCCTACTGGAACCAGGCTCTCCTTGCCCTGAAACGAGTAGGCGCGCGGATCCACCATGCCTTCCCATACAGAAGGGAAGGCCCTGGCCTCAGCCCACGTCGCCATGCAATTGTGCACAATGGACAAGTTGTCACAACTCGCCTCAACCCCCAAGATCGTCCTCCCATCCGCCCAAGACTCCTTGAGCTCCTCCCTCCCTCCGTGAGATTTGACCTTAAGGAATTGTGGAAGGACGTCTATCACCCCATCCTGTCAGCAAAGGTGTCCAACACCTTATGGAGGGTGCTCCACTGTTCATACAGGACAGGGGACCGGACTGGCCCTACCTTCCAGCACCGAAGCTGCCCCCGCTGTGTGGAGCCTATTGACTCCCACCTCCATCATTTTTTCACCTGTCCAGGTGTCGCCGCATTTTGGCCAAAGGCCCGCGCGCTCCTCCATGCTCAGCCCTGGTCTGGACACCCTGTGTAAGACCTCATGTTTGAGCAGACATTGCCTGGTTGCCACCGACCCCTCCGTGTCCTCGCCTATGCCACAGCCATCTGGACCATCCATAACTCCTTCCTTCGTGCTGCCTTTGACCAGCAGGTGTGGACCCTTCCACACATGATCACCCACTTTCAGGTACACTTTGAGATGGCCCTGAAGGTCTGCACTATGTCGCCAACCCTCCCCCGCTCAGTTGTCACTGCAGCACGGCTCTGGCGCGCAAACCCCCTCCCTTTCTCGATGCCTCCTCCCTCCCCTTCCCTCGCCTCAGGCTCTTAGGAGCCCAGGCGTAATTCAATAAACATCGATGAATCCCCCCCTTGGGTTGGGACCATCTAGTACTAAAAAAAAGCACTTAATACAAGCAATAGTTTTTGAGTGGATGGAAACTTTGATGGATGATGTCTCTAACTGCTGTATAATGGACTAGTATTAGATTGACTTGAGGCTTACCATGCTCTCTTTGGTCATTGTACCCAACAGTCTTTGATGCCGGTAGGTAGTATTTATTTGGCACTCAGAGTCCTGCATAATAAGGAGTACTTATTATTGTTTATGCATCTTCTGATAGTCACTTCATCAATTTTTGCTGTCCCACTGCATAAGCCTAATATTGGCTAGGGGCATCCTTCAGCTTCTTCATAGCATCAGTTTGCTTGTAGTTTTTGTGCTTTTTGTATTCAATGCTATCAAATTTAATTCTCCTTAATTCTCACCTAGATTCAAGGGGATTCGTACTAGGTTGCTAGTTCAGATGATTGAATATGCAAAGGCCATTTTTTACAGTTTGTCACCATTTTAGGTCCATTAGCATTGATGGAGAATGTGCCACTCTCTCTGCTTCAGGGGTTCACCCAGATTAATGGAAACTTGATTGAACATGTAGTTACTCTCTGAGTTGATGCTAATATTGATGTTAGAGGTCAGCGGCTTTATGTTGAACAATACCAGAACATAGTCTTTCACAGAACTGCTCATTGGCTTGCCATTACCGTTGTATGTCCACCTCATAAGCTTCATAGGGTCATCACCCTCTTTGTCTATTATGAGGTACATACCCAAGATCACTATGTACTCTAGCATATCATCAGCCTTATAGTTGGTCCACTTACTTATCGATAATGTCCCAGCTTACACATGTCCAGCAATTCAGATCTCCTACAACTACTGTGGCGTTGGGAATCATGAGAATCATATAGACTAGAGTAAAATTTGTACTGAACTAAATCTCAACTTGGTTGTAGAAGTTCCATCTGCTCAATGAGCATTAAGACTGACTCAAAAAAATTACTAAATGGGAGAAAGGAAACAAAACTTCTGTAAGGACCCGCCAATTCTACTAACAAAGGTACTGAGTCAGTTGGTGAAGATCTTGCCATTTGGAGGTATAGTATTTTGGCCTACTTCAGATAGGCTGGTTCTTCTTCTGAGATAATTCTGATTTTTGATCCCTAATGTATTGAGACAATATACCAGACAGTGACAGTAGTTAAGATATAAACTCCTTATAAATGACACTTTGAGGCTTTATTATTCTGTCATTTACTTGTACAATGGCTAACTGCCCTGATCTTTTTAATTTTAATTTTAATTTTAATTTATTGCGAGGAAGGCTGCCCATGGGACTGACACTTCCAAATTTGACCCAAAAGAAACAAAACTTAGTAACAGGGAAGGCACCCCAGAGAAGCGATGCTATCTCTTATTGCCAGCGGGAACGCCACTATGGGGAAGGGGAGGGAACGTGTGATGGGGCCGTAGCCACAATTGAACACGTGTGGAGGAAAGGGTCTGATTTGATGAACCAAACTGGGAACTAGGAGGAGACCAGCTGTCAGCGATGTGGTGGGAGGTAACTAAACATCCACACCAGAAAGTGGTCCACCAAATGAGACCGGAATCTGTGGACAGCTTCTGGGAGGGTGGGGGTGGAGCTTGCGATGGCATCCAAGACAATCGTGTGGATAGTCCACATGGCGATTGCAACCACTAGAGCACGGAGGGAGGGTGGAAGGGGGGAGGCCATTGATAAAGCAAAAATACCTCTTGACAGACTGAAGGGATGAGTTTGATCCTGGCCAAGCAGACGTTGAACTTCGCGCCATATCACTCTAGAGGCAGGACACTTCTCCATGCGGTAGAACAGCGTTCCATACTAGCCACACATGACGCAGGATGAGTGTAAAGCGTTAGAGCGCTCAGCTGTATGGTACATCTACCTCAGGCAGCGCCACACATGGGAACGGATTTGAGGCTGCAACAGAGGATGGTGTGCGTATTTCCAGATAGTTTTTTGGGTCTCAATGGAGTAAGGGATGTCCATCATGTCCAGGTAGTCCACCCTGGATAGGACATAATGCCGTGTGGGGATCACGCCAACTTGGATGGGTAGCCCC
>JAKSZP010012672.1:0-26041 GCA_022478985.1 Massospora cicadina
CGGGATTCCTTAGCCCAGAATTTGCAGACTGGGCTCCAATACCAGCACTGGCTGTTTCTTCAAAATTTTGGTAAGTTTCCCCTGGTGAGTGAGGGGTCCCAGGGGCCCGCTCATGGCTCCTGGCCTGCATAATCTCCTGGCAGGTCCCCTCTATTAATTTTACCAGGGTTGGGGAGGGGGAGGGGAGAGATCTGAATATCTCTAGGAGGAAGGTCAGTCACTAGCGCTCATCAACCACATGCGCCAGGTCGCTCAACTGTGACAGGGGGGCCACTTGGGCCTTTGGCCTTCTTTTGGTCCGAAAGGGATGCTACTCCCTATCAAGTTGTAGGGGCTGGTCCCTAGAACTTACACTACCCATTCCTTTTTTGACAGGGAGGAGGCCCCCACCTGGGGCATGGACCAGAGCATAGTTCTTGTGCCTCTCTGGGGGCTTTATGGCCAGGATGGCTGTGATCTTCTGGGGGGATGGGGGGCTGCTGGTGGGAGTTGTGGAATTCCTCTATCAGGTCCTTGCAGTTTATGCAGTCGCGTGCACTCACCCAGCTGTTCTCATATAAGGGGTAGCCTTTCCAGGAAACCAGGTATTGAATGGATCTGCAGGACCTCCAGGAAGCCAGGATAGCCTCCACCTCCACTTCCTGGGATTCCCCAACGAGGATTAGCTCTGGTGATGTTGGCCTTTCCCCTTTGAAGGGGGTCAGGAGGGAGGTGTGGAAGACATTATGCTGCTTCCAGTGAGCGGGCAGCTTCAAACAATAGTCTCCATTGCCTAAGTCCTTATCTACCTCAAAGGGTCCAGAGCGTTTGGCTGCAAGTTTCTGGGTAGGGGCTTTCAAGGGAAGATTGCGTGTGTCCAGCATAACGATGGAGCCAACTTTGATCTCATGTCCAGGGAGGCGCTTCCAGTTGGCAAACCTTTTGTAATCCTCGATGGAATTTGTCAAATGTTTATGAACCAGGTTGTGTGTCTCGTGGAGTGCACACACATGGTCTTCGGCTGCAGGGACTGATGAGGAGGGCTGGGGGACAATTTTTAAGGAGGGGTTGTAACCTAGGGTGGCCTCAAAAGGGGAGAGGTTGGTAGAGGAGTGGAGTGAATTGTTATACGCAAACTGTGCAAGGGGCAGGTCCTTGGCCTAAGTGTCCTGTGAGGCTGTCGCATAACAGCGCAGGTACTGCTCCAGTACCTGGTTCACCCGCTCAATTTGCCCATCGGACTGGGGGTGGTAGGCCGTAGACCTGCAGGGCTTGATGTTGAGGAGGGTTAGCAACTCTTCCCAGAACTGGGCCGTGAACTGGGGTCCCCTGTCGCTCACTATCTCTTTGGGGAGACCAAACATGGCAAAGACATGGTTGACATATAAATTTGAGGTCTCCACCGCGGTGATAGAGGAGAGGCAGGGGATGAAGTTCACAAGCTTGGTGAATCGATTAATGACTACCATGATAGCATCTGAGCCGTTAGAGGGGGGGAGCTCCACGATGAAGTCTTTTAAAACTGAGGTCCACGGGCCTTCCACTTGCTGCAGGGGATGTAGCAACCCCTTCTTCCCAGAATGGTCTGATTTTGCCCGGGTGCAGGTGACACAGTAGAAGATCCAGGAGGGGATGTCCTTTGAGGACCCTGGCCAATTAAATGAACTCTTTTATGAGATTGGCACACTTCTTGATACCAGGGTGCCCAATAGTCTGGGGGATATGGTTTTCCTTAATAACACAATTGTATAGAGATGGGGAGACTAAAACCCAATTGTGGAATCAGATGGTCCCCTCCCGCAGGGTGTATGGGGCTCTCTTCCAACTCAAAGACTCTAAGTCAGTATAAAGCTTCAACCCTTCAGGGCAACAGGTCTGGGCAGCAAGGACATGGAGGAGGAGCGGGGCGTCAGAGGTAAGGTCAGCAAAAGCTACCATCAGGAGGGGCCAAGGAGAGGATTTGGGAGGGGGGCACTACATTAGTAAGCTCTAGCAGGTCCTCTCCACCATTGGGAGATAGAGATGGGTTCCGGCTGAGCATGTCCAGCAACACATTCAGGGGGCTTTTATAAATTTATATTTAAAATGAAACCCAAATAGGTCCTGGTATGTGTGAGTCTGCCTATGCCCCAACTTCTGGGGTTTGAAGTAGTATAGTAATGCCTTATGGTCAGTGTTGAATCTTGGCGATTCATTAATTATCCGCTAAAGGGTTCTTTATACAGGTTTCCCACATTGAACAATTGGAACGGTCAATATGATGATTGCTGGCTCCTCACTACACCTTTAACCACTTAATTTTTATACAAAACACAGGAGCAATTTCCCAATCACTTCTTTATTAAAATAATACATCTTCAGCGGATCCTTCCTTCATCCGCGCTCTTCCTCTCTCCTCTTTCTTCACTTAATCCAAGACAAGACCTCCAGTCCCCTCATTTCACTTATATCCTAAAGGCCTCTGCCAGTACCGACTCTTCCGCTTAGTTTATCATGTCACCATCTTTTCATTGGTTTTGGCATATTATATTTTAATTATCTATTGCCTTGATTTGAAGCGGTCCAAAACCCTTTTGTCAAATGTTAACATTGCCTCATCGCCCTATTTTGAAGGCAATCCAATAAGACCCGTTATGACCCATTATCGCCTTATCCTAAAACGACCAATCACTTATAATTCTGAATCATCCTCAGCGGATTATGCCCATTAATCCTTTGGCAGAATCCCTCCACTGATCCGCATGGCCTTAATAGTGGCTTGTTATCCAGTCATATAAATTCTCAACATTACCCCCCCTTTGACTGGACAATAAGCTGTATTCTTCTTTTTCCTGTAATCACTATGAGAGCCATTCCGCGCCAACATCTGCAAGTTCATGAGTACACCTTCTTCTACAGGTTGTGGTTAGGGCTGGGATTACCTGACCCAGTCCATATTCCACTTCCCCGTTTCCCCATTTCCCCCAGCTGATGAAGATGAGGCTGACGTGGACCTCACAACTGTACTGACCCAGGAAGAGATTCTTACCAAGTTCGTTGGTCACTTGGCCTCCTGGCGCTCCCCCTTTGGGGAAATTGTGGCCCAGCTCCGGTGGGGAGGGGAGCGGAGTTGAGGTCCTTCTCATAACAAAATGTCCCAACTTTTGGTGAGCAGCTTTAGTCATCTAGTTCTTCTGACTCCTGTAGAACCCCATCTGGTGCCTCTGTCCATGCAGCGGATGCTGCGCTTTGTGCAGTGGGTGATAGCCTGCTGGTCAGGGTCCTTCTCCAGCTCTCCTGCTCACTTTTGATGCTTAGGGGTAAACTTCTGCAACAACCAATTAACTCGCCCTCATTATGGGGTCACTGCGGCGTTCACCGCCCTCAGCGCTGACAATCCATCACAGTAGCTTCCCATAATGGCGCTCATAGGTAACTTGATTTTGCATCCCGACACTGCTTTAGGTTCAGGAATAGAGCATCACTGGACAGCTCTCAAATGGGCCTGCAACGCGGCATTCACCGCAACCACTCCTCTTCCAATAGTATATCTGAGCATTGAGGACTTCCTCATAGATTACCTGTCCTTGGGCGCATCCTTTTCTCCTTGAGCCAGCACCCACCTGATCACTTACCATCCCTTACGACTTCAGCCCCCTTTGTTGGCATACTCCTTGATTTCCCAGGAGCATTAATGCGTGTGGTTACAAGCGCTGCTCCTTGTGGGACAGGAACAGTTCCGACTTGATCAACCATCTAAACTCTCTCCACCTTATCTGTTACTGTGGAATCCCAGTCCTTCCTCTTCTCCTAGTTCTATCGCACCATCCTCTCCACTTTGACCTAGCGTAATGGCCCAAGGGCGGACACCAGCCCCTTTGCTATCACCTCAGCAGCCTTCACCTTCACCCTCAACCCCAGTCAAGTCCATAGAAACTATGGCACTTCCAAAGCAGCGGAAGAAGAAACACAGGTCCCATCGATTGAAGCAAAAAGAACATCGCGGAGCCCAAAAAAAGACAGGAAGACAAAAATAGAAAAGCCAAAGACCTTGAAGGACAACCTGCAATAAAAATCTTGCTAGCACTTGCACATATATATCTATATGATATGTATTATTATCTTTCTTTTTGTTCTTTTATCTATTTCTTATTTTTGTTATTATTTTATTTTATTTTTATTGCTGCTTATATGATCGAAGGAACTTTGTGTGCACCCAATTTATGATACAGCTGCTTGCAGGATCCTTGATAGTATAAGTGTCAACTCCCAATTTCTCTATTATCCCAAATGGCCCAATCCAAATAATAGCTAGTTTGTGCTTCTGGACAAACCCATGCTGATCGTTGAATAACACCATATCCCCATCTTTGAACTGCATTAGACTACTCCGCTATGCTTGGTCTGCAGCCTGGGTTTTGATTTTTTTTGGCAAGGCTGAACGAGTACGCTTCAATTTGTAACTTAATCAGTGTGTTTGTAAGGGTAGTAAATTATTGCTGCAGATCCACTCCGCCGGTGTCCTCAATACAAGCATATAGCAGCGCAGGCAGAGCAGGGTGCCTCCCACAAAGCAATTGAAAGGGGCTTTTTCCAATGACCAAATGATAGCTTATATTGTAGGTGAATACCGCGGTAGAAAGAAGGGTACTCCAGTCGGAGGGTCTATCCATAACCAGTTTCTGAAGTATATTCACCAGAGTCCCATTAACTCGCTCAACCATTCTGTTAGACTCAAGGTGATACGGGGTTGTTAGGACCCCACGAATGGCCATTAATTTGTTGAGCTTGGGTAAAATGAGGGAGGTGAAGTTGGTTCCATTGTCAGTAAGGATAAACTGTGGGCAGCCATGCCGCTGTATGATACATTCCATTACAAACTTAGCCACAGTAACTGCCCCCAGATCCTGAATGGCTCGTGCCTCCACCCACTTCATCAAGTGGTCAATTGCCACCAGGATATACTTAGGCCAATTTGCTTTAGTTTTCAGGGGGCCCATTACATTGATAGAGATGGTGTGCCAAGCAAAGCGAGGCTTTACCAACTGGTAGGAAGTCTTCTGATGGAACGGCTTCTCCACCTGGCACTGGTGGCAGCAAGAAAGGGCCTCGATCATGTCATATTGCATGCTTTCCCAATAACACCTTGCTCTTAACAATTCAAGATTTTTCCAAACTCCGCCATGGCCAACTGCTTGATGTACACTCATAATAATATTTGTGCAATTAGAAGGCCTAGGTATATTTATGGTAACATCCCCTATGCACTTATACATTTCTCCATTTCTTAAGAATGTATTGGTCCTGAGTTCGTCTAGTAACTTGATTACTTGAGGTGGTTCATCTTCATATCTTCCGCTGAGCATTTTATCTAACATTATATTGCTTAGATCCGCCATAACTGCAATTGTCAGCAATCTTGATAAGCAATCAGCGTTTTTGTGTTTAGCTCCCAGTCGATGTAAAATCTCAGTCATAAGCCTGCAGTTTAAGAGCCCATCATGCTAGCCGCCCTTCAGGCTCCTTTAAATTCTGCAACCAACGCAATGATGCATGATACATCATGACTCTAAACTTTACTCCACGCAGGTAAACTCAAAACTGTTTATATGCATAGATCACCACTAAGAATTCTAGCTTGGTTACAGTGTAATTGCATTCATGGCAATTCAGGCTGCAACTACAGCATGCCACGGGGTGCTCTTCTCCATCATCGTCCTTCTGAGACAGGACTGCCTCAACAGCAGAAAGGGATGCATCTGTTTGCACTATAAATTCCTTATCAAAATTAGGATAGTGCAACACCAGTGCACTGACTAACGCTGTTCAAAGTGTATCAAAGGCGCATTGACGTCATTCCGTCCATTCAAACATTGCATCTTTCTTCAATAGCTCAAACAGCGGACCTCTGATGCAACTGAAATTGGGTATGAATCAGTGGTAGTAACCCACCATTCTTGGAAACACCTGAATGTCCCGCTTATTAGTGGGTTTAGTCATTCTCTGAATGGCTTCTACCTTGGTTGGTTGAGGTCTTAGCCCAGTCACATCCATTACAAACCCAAGATACTCAAGCTGATCCTTGAAGAAGTGACATTTATGAGGATTGATTTTGATATTGGCCTCAGCCAGTCAGCAAAATACCTCTTCCAAGTGGGTGAGATGCTCAGTAAATGTGCGAGAGAAGATGTTAATATCATCGAGTTATACAAGAATGCATGTCAGCTTCAGATCACTAAGTATGGTATCCATCACTCGTTGAAATGTAGCTGGGGCGTTACATAGTCCCTGCGGCATATGTGTTGGATGGAAAAGCCCTTTCGAGGTGATTATCATGCATTTTTCTTGCTCATCCCTAGGCAACTCAATTTTCCAATACCCAGATATCAAATCCATTGCCGAGAAGCAGTGGGCTCCGCCAAGCTGATCTAGCGCATCATCAATCCATGATAGAGGGTATAATTCTTTTTTGGTTATGCTATTGAGCTTCTGGTAGTCAATTGCTACACGGTTAGTGCCATCCTTCTTTTTTACAATTAGGACAGGCGAAGCCCATGGGTTTTTGGATGGTTCAAGCATTCCCTGCTCCAACAGTTTTCAATTTTCTCAGTGACAACTTCTTTAGCTGCCCGTGATTGATGGATTGGTTGAGACCTGATGGGAGGATGATCCCCAGTATCAAGTTGATGAACAACCCCCTGAGCACACCCCAGATCATGATCGTCAACTGCAAAGATCTCTTTATAATTTTGAAACAGCGCTTCAGCCCGATCTTTCTGATCTTCTGATATCCCTGATAAGTTTTCCCTCAGTGCAACCACCATTGCACCAAGAGGTGGTTCGATGAGCAAACTGAATTCATCCAGAGAACTGAACTCGTGAACCTGTTTAATCTATTTTACTGAATTCAGATGTAAATATGCTATAATCTGATGCCGGCGGATTTGAACGGGACTGTTCTGAAGATTTGCTATCAATACTTTGATTTCCCCATGGCCTGGTAGTATGATGCCGGGAGCCACATGGGGCTCAAGCCTCAATTGATGATAAGGCCCAATGATCTCCCCATAGAGCCCCGCTGGCACTTCCACCTCTAGCTCAGTGTCAATTATTACTTGATGTCCAGAGGGAATGTATATAGCTCCAGCTGCTCTAAGCGGTAAACCTTGGTATTTGTATATCTGATGAGGAAGGGCCCGCGTTCTCTTTTTTAAAAGATGATAGTGCACTGGGATCACCCCATCGCTGTAGGCAAGATTGATTTTTTCCCATGTGCGTTGAACTCTTCAACGCTCTACAAGAGGAGAAATATATAGTAATTCGCTGCCCTTCAATGTCTAGAGTCTCTTCCATCATGTCCACTATAGCCCCATAGTGTCACATAAATGCAGTTCCGATCAGTAAATCATAGTTACTGTTTGGCAATACCACCGCTGGAGCTACCACAACAATAGATCTGAATTGCAAGGGAAGAGCGCTATACGCTCCCTTGGAAGTGGTGGTTTCAGCTCCTGCGGTCCCATACACCACTCAGTGGTCTATGTCAGGTTTTAATGACAACTTCGCCACCAATTTAGTGGAGACAATGTTAACAGGTGTGCCTGTATTGATGATAGCCCGTACCTGAGTTTTGGCTACCACAATGTTGCAGTAAGTGCATTTTGAGGAGGATGCTTCCCAACTATTCACCTTATGTACACTTAAAGATTCAGGTTTTCCCAGGAAACTCAAAATACCCGCACCAATTTTAGGGTATTTGTTTATGATAGTGTCCACTGGGAGGGTGACATTTATTCCTCTTAATGACAGGGCATCTGCGACCAGTTCTAGCTGGTCTAGTAGATTTTGGTCAAACATTTGACAAGCATAAAGCTTTGGTTGATCCAGGATGTTTCTGTCCGCTGTTTCTTCAGCGTGTGCTTGGGTCAGCACATTTACTTTCCCAACTGGTGGGTGGTAGAGGAAAGTATCATCATACTGCGAAGCTTCAGCTATATTTAACACAGTAGACTCAGTTGGGACATGTAAGTTCGAGGTGGTGGCAGTAGAGAGTCCCTTCTCTACTCCGCTCAGACTTTTCCCTGATAGCCCTGCTCTCATTGCAAGGGAGGAATCCATTGGTTAGGGCACCATCGTCCCATATGCCCTTTACGTCCACAATTAAAACAACTTACTTCGTAAGACCTACAGCCATGTTTAGGATAAGTTGGTACATATGGCAGATGAATTTGAAAAGGTTTGACGTGACCAGACCCCCCACAGTATAATGACCACCCCCTTGCAGCGTTGTTAGGTCCAAATCGGTGAAAGGTTTTTATTGATCAGCAATTGAGGAACGTCCATTGTACTGATAAAAGTATCCTGATGGAATTTCTCCTGCCTAGTTATCTTTTCTCACATAATTAAACGAACAACTTTGACAGCGCAGATATGCTCGGTATTGGGTGGAGTTAAATTAGCAGATAATCGACATACAAGATGAACAAATTTAAGGAGAGGTACGTCTGGCTCTTACAATGGAGCTATGACATTATAAAGCTCAGGATATGGCTTCACCGCTGAGTCCATAGCTATACACATCAACTTTGGATAGAATGCCTGCTCCAATCAGCACATGCGCTTCCATAGTAAATTGGTCAGCAAATGCAGTGAGGGTCTCATTTCGCTGAAACCCAATGGTCAAGAACTCGGCTTTTTGCTGCAACATTTTTGCAGTTCTGCCGAACAGTCGCAGCACAGTCTCCTTAACTTCGTGGTATGAAATGGAACTAGCTGAGAGGCAACAGACAACTTGATCTGCACTTCCAACGTCCAAAGAGGAGAGTAACAGCTTTGCCCTTTGTTGATCTGAAGTTCCCTCCATTACAAACTCAAATCAGCGAAGGAACCCATTTATATCTCCTTCGTGATTGAATGGTGGCAACTTGTCACTATAAACTCTTTGAAGCAACTCATCCTGTTTTTTGAGCACAGTATCTAACGCGAGTTTCAATTCCTCATAGGGCCAGGGCCATTGTTTAGTTCAGATTTTTTTTGGAAACAACCAGAATGCGACATAGCCACCAGTTGAATTTTCATATTTTTGTTATTGGTCAATGGGCCCCCTGTAGTGAGCACCACTGTTGAATCTTGGCAATTTGGTAAGTACCCTCTAAAGGGTTCTTTATACAGAGTTTCCCCCATTGAACAATTGAAACAGTTGATATGATGATTGCTGGCTCCTCACTACACCTTTAACCACTTAATTTTTATAATAAACATGGGAGCAATTTTTAATCACTTCTTTATTAAAAGAATATATCTTCAGCGGATCCTTCCTTCATCCGCGCTCTTCCTCTCTCCTCTTTCTTCACTTAATCCAAGACAAGACCTCCAGTCCCCTCATTTCACCTATATCCTAAAGGCCTCTGCCAGTACCGACTCTTCCACTTAGTTTATTCATGTCACCATCTTTTCATTGGTTTTGGCATATTATATTTTAATTATCTATTGCCTTGCTTTGAGGTGGTCCAAAACCCTTTTGTCAAATGTTAACATTGCCTCATCGCCCTATTTTGAAGGCAACCCGATAAGACCCATTATAGCCTTATCCTAAAATGACCAATCACTTATAGTTCTGAATCATCCTTGGCGGATTCTGCCCATTAATCCTTAGGCGGAATTCCTCCACTGATCCGCATGGCCTTAATAGTGGCTTGTCATCCAGTCATATAAATTCTCAACAGTCATTCCAAATGGTGATTTCATGCTGGGCGCCCTGCAGGAGGTATCGCCAGTGGGTGAGTGACCATGCCACTGCTGCTAGCTCCTTGTCATATATTGGCCATGCTTGTTATGTGGAAGTGAATTTGTGGGAGTAGTAAGCCACTGGGTTCTCGACCCCCTCATGATCCTGTAGCAGCATGGTGCCCACCGCCACTGATGAGGCATTGCAGGCTACAATGAAGGGGTGGGAGGTGTTGGCATGCTGCAGGACTGGGGCAGTGAGGAAAACCTCCGTGATAGACTTGAAGGCCTACTGGCATTCTGGGGACCACTTGAAGGGGGCATTCTTCCCAGTGAGGGGGTGAAGGGGTGCCGCTAGTTGGGCGAGGGCTGTGGAGATTTTTTTAAGAAGGTGATGGTGCCAAGAAAGCTTCGAAGCTGTTTCTGTGTAGTAGGGGTAGGCCAAGACTGGATCGCCTCGAGCTTAGAGGGGTGGACAGCATATCCATCCTTCAGTACAAGGTTACCTAAGAAGGTCACTTCATCCCAGAGAAATTCGCACTTTGAGGGTTTTATTAAAAGCCCTGCTTTGTGGAGGGCTGCCACCACTGTTTCTAGATCCTTGCCATGGTGCTCTGGGGTAGGGGAGTGGATCAGAATATCATCAATGTAGGCTACAGCGCATGAGAAGCGCAAGTCCACAAGAACATCATCGATGAGGCGTTGGAAGGTAGCCAGAGCATTCTTCAGTCTGAAAGGCATCACTCTGAATTGAAAAAGCCCCCGGTGGGTGCAGATAGCTGTGAGCCACTCTTGTCCTCTCGCCACCCTCACCTGGTTAAAGGCGTTCACCAGATCCAACTTTGAGAAGACCTGGGATTTGGCGATGGCTTGGGCGATGGTTTGCTCTAAGGGCAACGGGTAGGGGTCAGGGATGGTGATGTTGTTGAGGTGGCCATAGTTGACGCAAGGGCGCAGGGTGACATCTGCTTTCTGAGAAAAACTATGGGGAGGCGACAGGTGAAGATTTCTTGATAAGCCAACCCTTCTCTAACATCTCGTCTAGCCAAGTCTCCAAGGCCTTTGTCCTCTTCCTCAGTGTAGGGTTAGAGGGGGCAGTTGATCTTGACTAGATGGACCATCAGCTGAAACTTTAGGTCATATTGGAGTGTAGGGGGAGCTTGGAAGCCAGCTACATGTCAAAGATGGACTTATAGGGATTAGGAAGGGTGGGAAGTCTGAAGGGAGGTCAATAGGAGTGGGATGCGGGGGGAATAGAGCCGAGGGATGTGTCAAGGGGGAGGGTTTTCAACAATGGAAACTCTCCACTCAACTTGAGGTTTGAGAACAACAAGGAGTTATTTGCAAGGTTAATGCGGACCTGCTGTCGCCGCCACCAGCCCACCCCCAAGATCACGGGGTAGAGCAAGTCCTGTACGGCTGAGAAGTGGTCACTGAAACCAAAGTTGTGAATGGAGAAGTGCAAAGGGCGTCAGACGCGGTAAGACTTCATGGGTTCTGATGAGGCGCCCAGAACTGATGAGGCTTCTTCCATCACCAGGTCCAAGGAATGCGCCACACTGAGGTCAATGAAGTTGCCTGCCGCTCCAGTGTCAAGGAGGGCTTGCACGGTAAATTCACCTGACTCTGAGGGGAAAGAGATAGGGAACAAGAAGTAAGCTTGATCCTCTTTATTGGGGTGGGCGAGAGAGAGGGCAGCCGAGGAGGGGGCATGACCCATCATCAGAAGAGATTGATCAAGAGGCGCCGGGCTGGTCTGTAACTGGGGAGGGGTTTCTGCTTCATCCTTGTCCCAAATGGGGCAGCGAGGGTTGATGCGTATGCCCACTCCACTCTCTTCAAGGGGGCCTCTGAGTTAACTGGGGGGTGCTAGCGCCAGGATGGGCAGTCTCTGGACCCTGGGAGATCGAGGACCCACTCTCCTGATCTGGGGTGAGAGCAGGGGGTGCAGCAGGCAGGGGCTCTTCCAAGGGGGAGGGTACCCAAGGTGGGCACAGAGGGGGCGCAGAGGGCGGCAAGGCCTGGGGGCGCTTCCCTTGGCCGCGACCACTGGCAGGGGAGAGGGGTGGCACGCGGCACCTCAAGAGCTGCGACAGCACATGTGGGGGTATGGAAAGGCCTGGCCCCAATTGCATGGGCCACAGAGAATGCAACTTCTAAGGACCTGGGGAGGGGGTCCCAAGATGCATGGGCGGCCGCAGTGGGGTCCAAGGCAGCTCAGAAGGCGGAGATGGCGATTTGGGAGGGATGGGCACCGTGGGGGCCAGGACCACAAAGGCTTCGATAAGGGAGGGTAGGTCTGTGGCTGTCTGCCATAGTGTGAAGAGATGGAGGAGGCGCGCTGGTCTAGACTCAGGGGCCTGGACCGCTGAAGTGACCAGCGCCAGTAGGGGGTGGGGTTCCCAGACTTAGCAGCAGACTGGAGCACTCCCCTGACCCATTGGTGGGCATCCCCATCTAGGGCGTCAAGGAGAGCTACGCTCTGCTGGGCATCAGAGGGAAGGGGAGATTTCCCCCATCAGTGGTGAAGCGCACCTGAAGTTCCGCCAGGACACCCAAGATTTTTGGTCGGCCACCTCATCAGAAGGAATAGGGGGACTCCCAACCCTATCATGTTGACTGATGGGGTGACACTTGTCACCAGGGCTCAGCGGGGTGGGGACCAGGTCAATGCAAACTGGTGGCATGCTCAGATGAAGGAGGCAGACAACCAGCAGGAGAAGGCCAGATCACAAAGAGAGAGCACATTTAGGGTAAGGGCATAGGCCAACGCTTTGCCAGTGCCAGTGAGGAGGGCGGAGAAGGCCAAGGTTAATGGTCAGTTCATTATGTCATGGAAGCAGCTGATAAGAATTAGACTGGGCTCCCAGTTGGGGTGTGTGAGCACCCAGTGGAGAGCCCAGAATGCCAAGGGCACAGCGGTCCATGCGACTAGAAGAAGGGGGATCTAGTGGGGATGTGAGGAAAGTAAATGTTTATAAAAATACTGAAGGCCCCCAAGGCAAACCAGATGGTTGCAATGGGGGCAACCGCGAGTCTTGTGGGGGCAACCCCCAAGGGCGGGAGAGGCAGGGAGGATGATGACTCCTCCAGGGTTCGTGGTTGCTGGCCTTCAGTTACTAGTAAGTGAGCCTGTGCGCCAGGAGGGGTGGCACAGGGCCCACTTCGTGGGCAGGGGTGCCATCAGAGGGGAAAATGGACCTGCGACAAGCGTTAGGGGCGAGCCCCTTTGGGCAGGGTTCTCTGGAGCCTCCAGGTGGGTGGGATTAGCAGCGGATGAGCCAGGTGTGGGGGCCAAACTCGCGGGCATTGGGGCAGGGGCGCCCTGAGGCTGCTTTGATGGGGGAGCGGTCTTGGGAATCCCAACGGCAAATCGAATGGATGGGTTCACATTAGATGGGTACATGAAAACAGATGGAGAATTGACTCCATCATCGAGAATGAGGCGGTTTGCCACAGATACAATCCACCACCGTGTGGCAGGGTCAGGCAACCAGATGATTCATTCAGCAATTATTAAGAGGATTATTTGGGTGGCGGCACACTTTTCCAGATCAATCAGCAGAATTTTTGA
Source organism: Massospora cicadina (assembly GCA_022478985.1). Classification (NCBI taxonomy): domain Eukaryota; kingdom Fungi; phylum Entomophthoromycota; class Entomophthoromycetes; order Entomophthorales; family Entomophthoraceae; genus Massospora; species Massospora cicadina. The sequence goes on from JAKSZP010012672.1 coordinate 13,259, forward strand.
AGAAAGCAAACAGGCAGAGTCTGCGACAAGGCGTTTGGGGTATCTGGCTTTATTTTAGCGCAAAGTGTGGGAAGAATAGAGAATGAACTGACAACTGCCCATCAGCAGGGCAGTTGCCTTAAGTATTGGGAGAATCGCATAGTGGGGATGCTGAGGGATTGGGCAATTGGGGATTGACAATGGGGTTTGGTTGGCTGGTTGGTGGGGGGATGCCCAAAATCTTGGCAAAAATCAAAAAAACTTTTGCAGATTTTCCCAAATTTTTGGGGCCAGACCAGGTTGATGGTACCAATCCAGGCCTTGACCATTTGAGTCGGGCTGCTCATGCAGTTTGGATTTCCCAGATTTGTTCTGGGAGGCTGTGGCCTTGGTGCTCAGTCATCTGCAACCTGGTCCAAACTCTCAATTTGATTGTCTACATGGTCCAAACTTTCTGGATCCATTCTGGAGGGTAGGGGCAACTGGTCCAAGTCACTTGTAACCTGGTTTGCAACCTGAATTGAGTTCCTATCTGATTTTTGGACCCGCCCAGTCTGGACTGGCTCCCTTAGCCCAGAATTTGCAGACTGGGCTCCAATACCAGCACTGGCTGTTTCTTCAAAATTTTGGTAAGTTTCCCCTGGTGAGTGAGGGGTCCCAGGGGCCCGCCCATGGCTCCTGGCCTGCATAATCTCCTGGCAGGTCTTCTTTATTGATTTTACCAGGGTTAAGAGGGGGAGGGGAGAGATCTGAATATCTCTAGGAGGAAGGGCAGTCACCCAGCGCTCATCAACCACATGTGCCAGGTCGCTCAACTGCAACAGGGGGGCCACTTGGGCCTTTGGCCTTCTTTTGGTCCGAAAGGGATGCTGCTCCCTATCCAGTTGTAGAGGCTGGTCCCCAGGACTTACAAACTAGTCATCAACAGAGAATGACCAATTCTCTAATTGAGGAGTACGCTGATAATTTTTCCAAAAGCCCTGATGACTTCTGGCTAATGAAAGGGGTTAAACACCAAGTCCATACTGGAGATTATCAGTTCATTCAGGATTAACCTTATTGGAAATCCAAGGTCAAAGAGACCAAATCACTCGGATACTGAAACACTGCTGGACGCCAGCCACATAAAACCCTACCAAAGTCCTTGGGCTTCCCTCTTACTGATGATTTGAAAGAAGGATGGCAGCCATTGCAACGTTATAATTTACAAAAATTAATACAATCATGCAAAAGGACAGCTACCCTTTGCCTAAAATAGTGATTCTCTTTGCCTCTTAGCTGGATCTCAGTTCTTAGCTATGGATCTTGCTAGTGGATACTGGCAGATCGAGTTGGTTCAGGAATACAAAGGAAATGTATGTTTATTTCCAGTGAAGGCCTGTTTAAGACTACTCGCATGCCCCAGGGGGTTGTGTAACGTCCATGAAACCTTCCAGCGGTCCATGGATGGTATTCTTTGAGATCTGAAAATATAATGCATAATGGTCTACCTGGATGATGTCACAGTATTCTCACAAACCTTTAATAGCACTTAAAGCACCTTTAGAGTTTATGATTAAGTGAGAGCTGTGTCTATCAAGTTGAATCCATTCAAATGCAGTTTTTTTCATAGTGAGATGAAGTTCCTCAGTTATATGATTACTTGCAAGGGTATTTCAACATTACCTGATAAGTTGACGCCATCCAAAATTATCTCGCCCTCAAAGCTTGAGGGATGTGTAAGTCTTCCTGGTGATGGTCAGACACTATTAATATTCCATACCTCATTTTTCCAAACTTGCCAAATTCTTCATCTATCTACTCCACAAGGGAAGTTCTATTTCATTAGGAAGAATCTTAGTGATAGGCTTTTGACTTTTTAAGAAATGCAAAAGTGAATGTCCCAATTCTTCTCTACCCTGAGTTTGTAAAACCTTTATTTTTGTCTTATGAGGCTAGTGACGTTGCAGTTGGAGCTATCCTAGTATATACAATGCTAGTCAAGTTGACCATCCCATAGACTACTTCAGTAAAAACCTTAACCAAGGTAGAGCAGAATTATAGAGTCACTGAAAGAGTATGCTTAGCAGTACTTTGTACATTAAGAAGTTCCAGCCCTACCTCTATAGAATTTTTTGATTGTAACCTATCATTTGTTGCTTCAGTGATTACAACAGATGAAGAACCTAGATGTCTGTATCGCATTCTGGGACCTCAAACTACAAAGTTATGACTTCTCAATTGTTCATCGGGCGAGCTATACATCAGAATGCTAAATAAACTATCTCACTTACCATTACTAACCTTATATGTATATAAAGAAGATCGTGTATATGAACTTATAGGTCAACAAGAAGCATGGGATCGAGACTTAAGAGATCCAAGAGCGTTTAAAGCAAATGATAGCCCAAACCCAAATTGATATTGTACTACTTTATAAGAATGTAGGCTCTGCCTGGTTCCCCTATGTCCATCCATTAGCCAGAAATACAACCTCTATAGAGCTCATACGGCTGTATGTCATGGTGCCATGAAAAAACTACCAGTGGCTCAAGGATTTGTGCTACTGGGAGGGCATGATTTTTTCATCCATGTTCTCCTTAACTCATGTCTCATATGTGCTAAACAAAGGCTTACTATGTTTAACTTTCAACAACAAGTCATCAGACAACTTCTCCATTTGTCAAAGTGAGTATAGACATATTGAAACTACTTAATACAGCCTTATATGAACACTGCTCATTATTATCGCTGTCAACCATCTCATAAAGTGGGTCAAGGCCATCTTTATGGTCTCTTCCATGGCTAAAGCTACCACCTCATTTCCTCTCAAGCACATCTTCACCAGGCATGGTAGCCTAAGTGTCCTAATGTCTGAAATGGGACAAACTTCATATTTCAAGTTGTGACCAAAAATAATTTGTTGATGGGAGCATATCATTCCTTAACTATTCCCTACAATCCAACAACCAATGGGACCATGGAAAAAGTTAATAGCACCCTTGTTTACATATTGTTATAGATGGCACAGACTAAACCAGGTAGATGAAATAAGTACCTTTCAGGAGCTCTGATAGCTTACTGAGTGAGCTATTATCAAATCGTCCCGATGTCTCCATTTTAAGCACTGATGGACAGGATCCTGTTTTACCCTCTAGTGTTCAGCCTATCTTGGAGACATCCTTTCTGGAAACTGCTGACTTAGCCATGAAATGGCTTGCAGTGGAAATATTTAGGTTACAAGCCTTAGTGTCAAATCCCTTGAGACCGTTACTCAAAAGGAGGCAAGACAATCCAATGCCACAAAGCCTCTTATGCCAGAATATCGATTGGGAGACCTATTTTTATTCTATCATCATCACCCTGGGGTAAGAGTCCATAAATTAGATGTTATGGTCTGGGCCCTGTAAAGGTGATATACTGCCATTGGCTGGAATAATACATTGCCTTAATCAAAATGGATTAGTTGCTAATCAGGTTCAAAGGGAGATTTTCCAAAGCTATGTTCCCCCTTGGCAAGATCTTAAAATTTTATTATTGGCAAAGATGCAATTTATTTAGTTCAGATGAAGATTGAACTCTACCTGAAACTCCCCCAAACTATGAAAGAAGCCAATTGATGAAACCTTGGAATGGAACATTGTGCTAAAGGAATCAAAGGGCTGAAGTGATGCTGAAACATGCTATGAAAATTTCAAAGGGTCCTCTCCTCCTCGACCAATGGCTTCATCTCCTCCAAGACTTCAGGAATATCTTGTCAATCATGAGTGTTGATACCCACACCAAGCCTGCACCCCCTCAAAGGCTATATATGTTAAATCATACAATTAATAAAGTATGTTGTTTACTACACTGTCAAGCCTTTAATTACTGCCAAAGTGCATAGGCCTAGGTAAGAAATATCTTATTAGGACGAATGCTGGAGCTAATGTGACACATAATTCTTTAGCCTTTAAATAAACCAGCAATCAAAACTAATTCTGAAAGTTTTAATCTGCATGCCAACCTTTGCTTGCTTAACTTTATAGGCCAACTCGCTGCTCAGGGGATCTACTCCGCGCAGATCAGGCGCCAGACAACCTTTTCTAACATCACAATTGCTCTCATTAAGCAAAATCTCATCAGATGACCCCTTGGTGCATCAATCGGTTAGATAACTTGTCTGCACCCCTGATGAACTTCCTGACACTCTTAGATATTCTTGACACACGTTGGCCTTCTTGATCCAACAGGAACCTTTACAACCTCTTCCTTGGCGTTATCAGCACCAAGGTACCCTTGATAGAGTGTCTTCTTCCAAACAGGTTTTACCAGACTGGTTACTGGTGAATGCATCAGATTGGTCAATCCCAGACTGGCTACTCATGATTATTAACTTGATAAACATAAGGTAAACAAGAAAGGAAAACTTGAGATACTTCAGAAGGTGTTTATATAATAAAAGTTTTAGTATTTCTTCAAAACATGGAGAAATTCAAAATATGAAGATAAACGAGATATTCAAGAGTATTTGGGATTTTAGGGTCGATATTGAGGCCTTTAACGATCCCCTAGTCAGCGTCTGACTACTGCTTTCAACTCTTCACTCAGATGAGACAATTCCAAATGCGCATGCTTCATCTCATTGTGGTTACCCCTAAACCTGGATGTTAAAAACCTTTGTGCTAGTTCCCGCTTCTAGTCTTAGTTCATTGTGCTAGTTCTAGTTATTGCTTTATTGCTAGCTCTAGTAATATGTGTCTTAACTTAGGGTTCAAGTGGTGGCGCCCCTATGATGCGCCTCGCATCATGGCTTCAAGTCACTCTGGAAATTGGACGTTTCCCAATTTGGTATATCTGATGTTAACCCTTTGATGGCCACGTTGGGGATATATGGCTCACTCATCATTATGTCACCGGTGGAACTAAAATTATTTTAGACCCTCAGAAGGTATAAAAGGGGTCGTTTTTCATATAATTTGGGAAGCGTCATCATCATATTCTAAATCACCCAGCTTAGTGGGGCGAAAATTATTTCGCATGACATCATCACTATTATACTGAAAATTCTTTGGCTCATCTAAGCCTATAAAAGGGCCTTGTTTACCCATTCGTGATGGCTTGGTCGCCAGTACTGCCAACAAGTTTGAGGGTTGCTTGTACCCTTTCTACTTGGCGGGGTATGACCAGATGCACCAGTCTTGGTCTCACTATGATACTCTTCTTCCAGGGTTTGACCTGGGGAATGCTCAAAGGTGCCAGGCATGTACTCTATTAAAAACAATATTAGTACTATTGTCATGGATGGAGAATTCCGCTCCTCTCTTGGTCAACACATTGGCAGGCCCATTACAAATGGCCTGTAGTTTCTCTGATTGTGTTCCTCTCAATTGGTAAAACAAAACTTTGTCTCCGATGCTTTATTCAAGTAATTTGGTTGTTATCTGGATCTCTCTAAGACTTGGAGGGAGGCTATCTTCAATGTTGCTTAAATCTTCTAACTGTATTGTAATATTCTCTTTAGCCAACTCCTGTTAGTAACTTCAAGGTGGTAGGATTATTCTATTAACTTCTATGATAGGTTCCAGGAGGTAGGCAGTGCAGCCTCTCACCCATATATGGCCTTGAAGGGTGACATCCAATCACGCGGCGATGGCTTAACTGGTAAGCCAACACACTGATGGGAGCAAATGTCCTCAATTCAACTTTTATTTTAGGGTTATCTTTTTTAAAATTCCTCCTAGGGGTCCATTGACTCTTTTGACACTTTCGTTGGAGGATGGATTATAGGGTGTGGTGAACTGCTGCTTCACTTCTACCAAATCCATTAACTCCTTTACTAAATCTGAGATAAAGTTTTTCCATTGTCTGACAAGAGAAATTTGAGGGCATTTATGTCTTGTAAACTTGGTTCTACAATAAATGGGTAGTGGTATTTGCAGTGTATGTCTTGACTGTGGACGCTTTGACCCACTTAGTGAAGTGGTCAATCGCCACCAGGATGAACTTGGCGCTACTGGATGATGTTGGCAAAGGTCTCACCATTTCAATAGAGGCATTTTTGAACGGTGCAATGGGGAAATGGGTGTAAACTCGAACAATTATTCCAGCAGGAGAAACCTAGCACAGGGTATTACAACTCCAATGCTTGGTATACTTCATCGGACATTCATTACCAGTAGAACCTCTCCTTGAGGTAATCTAATGTCTTTTGGAATCTTTCATGGCTCACGTATTTGTGAGCCTCCATTATTATCTCCATGTAATTTCTGGGCCAGATGTAAGGATACCATTTGTATTGAACCTTCTCTTTAAGATTCCCATTGAAATGCCGGGTGTCTTTAGAACATCTGCGCAGGATGCTCTTGCCCTCTTCTGTCTCAACTAATCAAACTTATTCAGCTATCCCAATTAGGTCGTATAGTCTATCACTCACTGGCGCCTGCAGGTGGAATACTGGTAGTCCCAGCAAAGTATCCGCGTTGATATGTTTATCTCCTGCTTGATGTTTGATTTTGTAATAATACCCTTGGAGGAGGACATTCCAACGGGCAAGGCGCAATCTGGATCCTATATGTTTCTTAACCAGTGGAGTGATGCGTGATCTTTGACTACTTTGATAAGTATTCCATAGATCTAGGGCTTAAAGTGATTGACTGCTCTGATTACTGCAAGGCATTCACATTTGGTAACTGTTTAACTCTTTTTCGCCTTAATAAATACTTTGGAATTATGCTTGATTGGGTAGTCTAATCCATCTTCATCTAATTGTTTTAAGTGCGCCAAGTTCCACATTACGGGCGTCATTGTACATTTATAAGGTTTTATTGAAGTCTGGATATGCCAATGTGGGTGCTTCTACCAATTTTGCCTTCAACTCCTAAAATGCCTGCTCCTGCTTCAGGCTTCATTTGGAAATTTGTCTTTTAGGTCAGGAGGTAGTTAAGGGGCACCGCCAAGTCCGCAAATTGGGGGATAAACTGCCTGTAGTACCTCACCAAGCCAAGGAACACTTGAACGTCCCTCATACACTTTAATGCCTCTATTGCCACAATCGCGTTCACTTTCCAATCCTGAGGCTTAATTCCAGTTAGGCTAGTCTTGTGCCCCAAAAAACTCAAGCTGTCTTTTTAAGAAAGTGCACTTGCTTCTCTTCAGTTTCAAGTTTGATGCGCGCAGCCGCGTAAAGACCTCCCAGAGGTGCTGCAAATGTTCTTGAAACGTACAAATGAACACTGTGATGTTGTTGAGGTATATCAGCACTTGATAATTTAAGATCACTGAAGATGCAATACATTGCTCATTGTAATGCTGTAGGGGCATTACAGAGCCCCTGCGCCATCCTTTTGGGTTCAATTGAATCATGGCTGCTGATTAAAGCGCATTTCTCCTGGTCTTTGGGCGAGTGCTCCATTTGCCAGTAGCCACTGGCTATTCCTTGAATGAAAAGTACTTCGAGCTGTCCAGGCGCTGCAAAGTGTTGTTGATGCATGGCAACAGATATGAGTCCATTTTGGTAATCTTGTCTAAGCGTGTTGGATTTTAGGTTTTAAATATGCTCACTGGTGAGTTTGGCACCTAATTTCAACAACTTTTTCAGTGGATTAGTTAGCACCACTTATAATAATAATAAAATACTACTAATACTAGAAATTTGGGTTTTTATATTTTTATAAGTTACAGCGAGGGGAAAGAAAATGAACCCTCTTAATAAGTTGATACTTAGTATTTAAAATGTCGATGCTCAAAGTTTGTATTGCTTAACAAAGTTTGAATTAGGGAATATTGGGATCTGACCTATCAGAGCTCTAAAACTTGTCTCATTTTGGACGGAATGGCCAATGGGGGGTCGGCAGCAGATAGTACTAGTCCATTAGGTTATGATCTTATATATTTAGCCCAATCAATGGAATGGAAAATATTATCACTTGGTGGGACCCCCTCCAGTCATATAAAAGGGGCTGGTCCCCGCATAGGTGGGTTTCTTGAATGGTTATTGGGACGGGGTGGAACCTCAGATAAACTCCCCAGATTCTGCCACTTGATCAAGACAATCCAACTACCTAGACTCGTGCTATTTGGCTGAGTACTATTAATATAATTTACTGCCCTGATTCAATATGTTCCACCAAGAATTGGTCAGGGACTTTTGGCCTATTTCGTCCTAATTTTCATCCTTATTTTGTACCAAAACACTCTTATTACATAACTAGCCAATTTACTTCTGCTTTGCTATGGTGTTCATAAGATTTCAGATTTTCAATTTATTAATTTAGATTTTATATTATAGTAAACAAAACCACTTAATCAAATCTAATTGTTCAATCAAATCAACTAAAAACCACCAACTACTCAGGTAAACCTAACTGAACTTATCAAATCAACCAATAACTAATCAACCCTCAAAACTAAACTATGTCCTATCAATTTGACCAAAAGCCATTAACTACTTGGACATACAAAATAAACCTATTGAATCAATCAAATAACACCAAACTGCTACCCAAAACATCTCTTTATACTTAAAATCATTGAGTATGTGACATATCTTCCAAACTACTAAAATCAACTTAAACTTAACTTGCAAAAATATTTTATTAATTAGGTGAACCAAATTATGCAGGCTTAAAAGTACATAAACCTAACATCCAGATACCTGTGCTTCGCTATGGTATTTAGCTTATCAGATTATGAGCTCATATTGTAGCCTATAGGCTGTGACAGCACTACTCTTGAGCCACTTGGACTAACATCATTGGTATTGCCCTCAGGGCTGGTGAGCTGATTATCCTAACTACTTAATCTATTTAAACTCTTATACTAATTTTTGTTGAGTTTCAGGTGAGCAATTTGGTGAATTATTAGATAATATTCGTTAATTCTCACCAACTCACCCAAATAGATTGAGCCTATCATACTTGATAGTTTCAGGTTTGATCTTATTTTCCAATTCTCACCCATTCACCCAAATAGATTTAACTTATCAGACTCAATTTGCTTCAGATGAGTAATTTGATGAATTATCTAATGATATTTGTTAATCCTCACCCACTCGCCCAAATATATTTAACCATCAGGCTCAATAATTTCAGATTTGATAAGATTCGCCAATTCTCACCCACTCACCCAAATAGATTGACCCTATCAGACTTGAAGGTTTCAGATGTCAGTCAGTAAGTCAGTCAGTCAGTGAATGTGTTTTATTAAGTAGATTGGACTTGTAATTATCTGACATTACCCCCTTCAAGAGCGTTAGGTGAGTTAAAAGTGCAGGAACTGGCCATGGACTCAGTTGATAGTAACTCTGGTAGCAAGGGACTTAATGGAGTACTCCTTTCCTCGCTTATAAGTGATTGAAAAAGGACCTTCTTAAATAGACCTGAGCTTCTCATTTCAGGTTTAACACGATTGTGGTAATACAACACTAAGTCTGAAACTTTAAAGGAATGGAGGGGCTTCCTAAGCTCATTTGCAGCTACCTTTCTTTGGTTACCATTTTAGCTAGGTTAGTCATGACATCAGGCTGCAGCTAGATGATGCGTTGTGCCAATCTTTTCAGGGCTTTTTTAGGATCATCTGTCTTAACAGAAAATACATCTTTTGTTAGAAGGGCTGGTACTCCCTGGTTTCCAATCATATAATATGCGGAAGGGAAACATTTTAAGGATTTGATGGTAGCTTATATGGTAGCTGATATGGTAGGCTAGGATGCACTAGGTAAAAATTGATCCCAATGTAGGGGATCTGAGCTGGCCATCTCTCATTATATTGAAAGCAGGGTTCCATTTGCTCTTTCCACAGTACCATTCGTGGAAGGGTTGTAGGGTCCAAGAAAAGTTGCTGCGTCCCCATGGAATAGCCAAAAGCTTTACCACATGAGAGATAAAATTTTTCTTATTGTCATATAGTAGGACCTGGGAATAACCATGCTCTGTGAAAATAAGTTGATGGAGGAAGGTAGCAGTTGCTTTTGCGGTCTCTGCAGGAAGAGCAATTGCTTCAACCCATTTGGTGAAGTGATCAATGCCTACCAGGATATAGTGATTTCCGCTGTTAGTCTGAGGTAGATGACCTACCACGTCCAAGCTTATTGTATGAAATGGTTGTTGAGGCGTAGTGGGTTGGTATTGATACTTGGGTTTGTAACTGGACTGCTTCTTTGAGATTAGGCAGTCATCCAGCACTTCAATAATAGACTCCATGATTCCCTCCCAGTAATACCGATCTTTTCCCACTCATACGTTTTACGCACTCCACTGTGCCCCAGCATATAATGGATCTCCATGATCACGGGAACTTTCTCAGAAGGTCAGAGATAGGACGACCAATTTACCCCTATTTCTTATACAACTTCCCACTTTCTACCTTGGTGTTGCGGGAGTGTTAGGCTAACATTTTCTGAACGGGTTCATCCTCATCTTCCCAGGCTTCAGAGGTCATAATGAGGTCATTCAGCCTCTCTGCTTCACTATTATCCAGGTGAAGGATAAGCAGCTGAGTCAAGCCATTAACGTTCATGTGACTAGTTCCAGCTCTCTGCTCAATTTTCATATCATAGTGTTGGAGCTTTAAGGCCCAGTGAGCCAACCGCCCAGTGGGATCCTTCATATTTTTAACTACTTCAGATAGCGTGGTCTGTGACCACAGTGAAGAAAGTTTAATATAAAAAAGGGCGGTAATAATTTACATCCATCAGGACTGCAAGGCAAACTTTTTTGGTGAAACTGTAATTGCGTTCAGCCTTGTATAACGTCTTGTTGAAATAGGAGACGTGATGATCCACACCATTATGTTCAATCGATCCAGAATGGCTCCAACTGCGTAATTGGAAGCATCAGTAAACAAAAGTAAAGGTTTATTGTAATCAGGGTGGCGCAGTATAGGGCGCTTTTGTAATAACTACTTTAGCATCTTGAAGGCAGCCTTTTGTTTATCTCCCCAATAAAAAGGGAAGTTCTTAGCCAATAGCCGAACAAGAAGCTCACTCAGCTGAGCAAACTTGGGGATGAATTGGTGGTAACTCCTCATCATAGCCAAGAATACCTGGATTTCGCGCATGGTTTTGGGGGCAGGAATTTTGAATAAAGCTATAAACTTGTTTTTGAGGGGTGGATCTCATCCTTTGTGATGGAGTGTCCAAGGAAATCTAACTTTTTCTGGAAAAAAGTGCACTTGGAGGGCTTTAATTTAAGGTTGGAATGACGTAAGAGTTGAAAGACTGTTTTAAGGTGATCAAGATAATCGTTAAAGGTCTTAGAAAACAAAGTAATGTCATCAAGATATACAGTGATGCAACTTAACTTGAGGTCCTGCAAGATGTGGTCCATGGCTCTGTAGAAAGTTGCAGTAGAGTTGCACAACCCCTGAGGTAGTTGGGTGGGATGTAATATGCATTCGCTGCAAATCAGAGCGCATTTCTCCTGACCTTGAGGAGAGAGGTCCATCTGCCAATAGCTTGTGGCTAAGTCCATGGCTGAGAAGAACTTAGATCCAGAGAGCTGCTAGGGCGTCATCAATGCGAAGGATAGGATAGCTATCCTTCTTTATGAGTTTGTTTAGCCTGCAGTAGTCCATCACAAGCTGATGACCGCCATTTTTTATAAGGAGGAGAGGTGATAACCATGGGATTTGCGAGTAACCAATAGCCAAGCATCTAGTAGCTGTTTGAGCTCCGTCCTCATCTGTTGCTCCTTGAGTTTTGATTTATTATAAGGTTTAGAGCAGATGAGAATAGCATGTCCAACGTCAATGGTATGACTCCAACCCTTCTTATGACCATATTCGGTCTCAGCTCTAAAGAAGATGTCTCTGTAAGACTCCAAAAAGCTATTAGCTTTATTAGGCTCTTTAGGGTTCAGATCATCAGAATATGAGCATTGGGCAAGGTACATAATGATTTTCAGCAGTTAGGCACATGACTGACATAGACCCAAAGCAGTGGACCCGGTTAATCTCCTTAAATGAGATCAGAAGACCTTTCCAAATCTCCTAGTGCTTCTTTACAATCATATCCTTACTGGTAAAATTCCGCATTAGAATACTGATAGGGCGTTAGTAGGCTGGGTCTAGGATCCCTGGTAATACTCAAGGTTCCTTGGGACTGATTCCACCATTACTAGTTATGTGAAGCAAAAAGTTGTGGGGGATTTTCAGGGTAACCTTGGTGTCAATAATCCTTTGTTCACCCGCTTTAATTAACACCTCCTAAGCTGCATAAAACGCAATTCCCTCAAGGGCGTTCACTTATTCAGGCAGCATCTTGTTATTCTGCCCCACCTTCGTGTAGCGTAAGGATAAAGTGGGGAGGACACTCAACAGTGCAAGTGTATTCCTTTTTATGAATCCTATTGTGGTCCAAAATAAGGGGAACCTCATAGTTAAGCAGGGAGAGATAGCCCTGCTTCAGATTGATAATTCTGTCATACTCGAGTATAAAGTAGTTACCAATGAGCATGTCATAGCAATTGTTGGCTAAGGCCACCACAGTAGCTTAGAGGAGGAGTTTCCTTAATTGGATGGGTAAAGACGAGTAGGCTCAAATAGCGCGAGTGTTGGTAAAACCAGCAGTGCCAAACTCCTTAGTATAGTAGAGGTCAGGGGCCAGCTTAATTTTATTCATAAGCCTTGAAGATACCACGTTCATGTGAGAGCCAGTGTCAAGGATAGAAACAACATCGTACTCCATTGACAACAACTTCCACTTTGGCTAAGGTTCCCCCAAGTTGTGGGGAAGAGCGAGGACCTCTTTCAACTGGAGAGTAGAAGAAAGGCGTTTGGCACTTTCAGGGAATTTATTCCAGATAGACTTCAGTGTATATACACTCTGAGTGAATTAGATCATCGTGG
>JAKSZP010012673.1:0-25962 GCA_022478985.1 Massospora cicadina
CATCGATCGGGGTGCCAGCCGAAGGAAACTATTGGTGGTTAGTAGGTATAATAACACGAAAACCTTACCCATGACGTAACCAGAAAAATCTGAGTCCCAATCCGGAGGTGAAAAAACTTTCTACGACAGAGTTGACCCTGCTCAGGTTTCATGTCGATACTTTCTTTCTCTATTTCGGTAATGTCCGTCCCCCGGTCGGCTTGCCTCGAATAAATAAAATAAAATAAAAAATTTTCACTGACGTACTGACATACCTATTGACTGGCTGACTGACATCTGAAACCTTCGAGTCTGATAGGATCAATCTATTTGGGTGAGTGGGTGAGAATTGGCGAATCTTATCGAATCTGAAATTATTGAGCCTGATGGGTTCAAGCTATTTTGCGAGTGGGTGAGAATTGACAAATATCATTGAATAATTCACCAAATTGCTCACCTGAAGCTAATCGAGTCTAATAAGTTTAATCTATTTGGGTGAGTGGGTGAGAATTGGCAAATAAGATCGAATCTGAAACTATCAAGTATGATAGGTTCAATTTATTTGGGTTAGTTGGTGAGAATTGGCGAATATTATCTAATAATTCACCAAATTGCTCATCTGAAGCTAATGAATTCTGACAAGTTTAATCTATTTGGGTGAGTGGGTGAGAATTGGCGAATATATCAAATAATTCACCAAATTGCTTACCTGAAACTAAACAAAAATCAGTATTAGAGTTTTAAGTAGATTAAGTATTTAGGATAATCAGCTCACCAGCCACGAGGGCAACAGCGAAGCTGTTAGTCCGAGTGACTCGAGAGTAGCACTGGCACAGCCTATAGGCTATATCAGTGTGAGCACAGTACTAGATGGTCCCAATTAGTACTAGATGGTCCCAATAAATCAGTGTGAGCTTATCATCTGATAAACTTTAAATACCGTAGCGAAGCATGGGTATTTTGATGTTAGGTTTATATAATTTTAAAACCCTGCCTACTTTGGTTCCCCTAATTAATAAATATTTTGGCAAGTTAAGTAGAAATTGATCCAATGCCCCGAACCGAGATAGCGAATAGCATAGGCGGTCCATGGAGTTCCTGGCCTATCATACGCCGCGCATGGAGGTTGATTTTATCCTCCTTTCCCATTCATTCGATTTTCCATTAATCGGTGAGGTATCGCTCCCAGGTCGGCCCACCTCGATTAAAATAAGTAGAAATTGATTTAGTAGTTAGGAAGACATGTCACGTACACAATGATTTTAAGTATATAGAGATATTTCAGGTAGCAGTTGAATGTTAACTGATTGATTTGATAGGTTTTTTTATTTGGCCGAGTGGTTGATAGTTTTAAGCCGAATCGATAGGGCGCAGTTTAGCTTTGAGGGGTGATTAGTTATTGGTTGTTTTGATAATTTCAGTTAGGTTTAGCTGAGTGGTTGGTGGTTTTTGGTTGATTCGATTGAGCAATTAGTTTTGGCTGAGTGGTTTTGTTTATCTATAATATAAAATCTAAATTAATAAATTGAAAATATGAAATTTTATAGACACCGTAGCGAAGCACGGGTAATTCGGCTAGTAAGATATAAATTGTCTTTATGAGCAAAATTCTATAATTCAGGTTGGAAGATGGCGCCAACTTCAAAAAGGGTTTTATTGAGTAGGCTTAACCCTTTCACTGATTTCCAAAATTATCATCCATTTTTTGGCCTTAAATTTGGCACGAATTTCTTAGCCGATGTTCACTCTTTTTAACCGACTTTGAAAAAGGAGGTTATCAATTCGACCTAAATGTATGTTATTTTTTTTCTGTTTGTTCACGCATAACTCTGAAAATACTGGACCAATTTGGATAATCATCTTAAAAATAGAGGATGCTCCAACTTAGGTCCCATTTTACTTTTGTAAGTATTGGGCAAGTATCTTCCCATTAATTTAGTAAGCATATCAAAATGGGCTTGGAGGCGATGGATACTTGTGGGACTAATACAACCCCGGATAAACTTACTTCTGGCATCGGTGAAGCGATAGCTTCGAAGCACTTTTGATATGTCCTATGGCTGGGGGGTATGTTCAAAATTCAGTCAGTATGAGCTCATAGCGGGACAAGCTTAAATCATTATAGATGGCTATCGCTTTTGCATAATTTGACCAATAAACTCATCTAAATTTGATAAAATAAATTATTTTAGATAGCCATTAATAATTTTACATAGATTGACTAATAAAAATAACTAAATTTAATAAAATGAATTACTGGAGAAGGTGATCAGTAAATTCAGCATATATTGACCAATAAAATCATCTAAATTTAATAAAATGAAGTATTGTAGATGGCAATCAGTAAATTTAATATAGTTTGACCAATAAAACCAGCTAAATTTTTAAAATGAATTATTATTATATTTGTTTATAGATACTATATATAATATATATACAATGAATTTTAATTTTATAGAGAAATAGTAAGGGGTCAAAATGGATATATAGAGATAGTAATATTTAATAAAAGTAGGGAAAAATTTTTGGGAAAAAAGAACCTCCTTTAAAAAGCGCTAAAAAGTAAGAAATAATTGTTAAATTAAGCCTACTCAATAAAACCCTTTTTGAAGTTGGTGGCATATTTTAAATTGAATTATTGAATTTTGCTCATAAATACAAATTATATCTTATGTCTGTATTGGCCCAAGTGTAAACTATAAGCAACTTAGAATAAATAGTACTGAGTATATAAATTATAAATACCTATTATAAGTCAGTTAAAATATGGTGCTGACTTCAAAAGGGTTCTATTGAGTAGGCTTAATTTCACAATTATTTCTTACTTTTTAGCACTTTTTTGAAGGATATTCTTTATTCCCCAAAAATGTTTTTATTAAGCTCATTTTGGTTCTTGTCAACAGAAATATTCAATAAATTTTAAAATAAATCTTATTTTAATTAGATGCAATTATGCATTTTTAGATTTACATACCCTCATTTTTTAGATGCATATATGTGTCAAACCATTAAAAGGGTTGATTTCTCAATTATTTCATACTTTTTTAGAGCTTTTTTAAAGAAGGTTCTTTTTCCCCCTGTTATAAACTTGGCAGTATTCAATAAACATGCCAGCAGATTTTTGCACAGGGTTTAACCCACTGAGCAATAGAGACCAACAATATGATGATTGTTGCCCTCAAAACAACAGAATAACTTCAAATAAATATGGAGCACTTGCCCCCACAACCTCTTTTATTAAATGTCCTTAATACTGCGGATTCTTCTTATTCTGCTCACTCTATACTTACTTAACAACCAACCCCCTGATCATCTCATCTTGCCTATATTATAGCAATTTTGGATGCTATGATTCTTATGGCTTAGTATTTTAATTTGCCATATCTTATTGGCTCCATCAATTCTTCATTCATTGATTTCACTATTGCCTAATTCAAGGTGATTTCCCAATAACCCAATATTGCCTCATTTTGAGGCACTCAAATTAACATTACTCATATCAAATCTCAACATATTCCATTTATTCTGCCATACCAACCTCAGGCTTATTGTCCAGTCATATCAAATTCACAACATTACACCCTCCTTGATTGGACAATAAGGATTCTATTGTTTGTACACCTGAAGAAACTTTGCATGAACTCAGTTAATGATCTGACCACTAGTAGGGTCCTTGATTGTATATGCATCTATACCAGTCTTTTCAATGACTTCAAATGGCCTTATCCAGATACTGGCCAGCTTATATTTTCAGCTAAACCTGGGTTGATCATGGAATAGAACTATGTCTCCATCTTTGAACTGTGCTAGGTCACTCCATCATACCTGATTGGCAGCCTAGCTTTTGATTCTCTTGGCTAGGATGAATGAGTACACTTCAGTTTGTAATTTAATCAGTGTATTTGTTAGGATGGTCAGATAGCGTTGTGGATCCATACTGCCAGTGTCCTCTACACAAGCATATAAGAGGGAGGAAGAGCAGGGTGCTGTCCATAAAGCAATTGAAATGGGCTTTTCCCCGTGGTAGAATGATAACTAAAATCATAAGCAAAGACAACGGTGAAAAAGGGAGCTCCAATCTGAGAGTCAATCTGCTACTAATTTATAGAGAATGTTCACTAAAGTCTCATTGACCCGCTCCACCATTCCATTAGATTTGGAAAAGTATGGGGTTGTCAAAACCCCTTGGATGGCCATTAGCTCATTAAGCTTTAAAAGGATGTGGGAAGTGAAGTTAGTTCTGTTGTCAGTAAGGATGAACTGGGGACAACTATGTCACTGAATTATACACTTCATGACAAACTTGGCCACCATTAGCACCCCTAAATCACATATTGGCCGCACCTCAACCCACCTGGTCAAGTGGTCAATTGCTACTAAAATGTATTTGGACCAGTTTGCCCCTGTTGGTAAGGGACCCACAACATCAATTGAAATGGTGTGCCAGGCAAAGTGTGGCTTCACTAACCAGTATGAAGTCTTTTGGTGGAATGACTTTTCCACTTGGCACTGGTGACAGGAGGAGATAGTATCAAGTACAATGAAGTTTATGCTTTCCCAGTAATACTGAGGTTGCAATAATTTCATGGTCTTACATACTCCACCATGTCCAACCGCTCAGTGTACACTTATAATAATATTTGGGTGGGAGGAAGGTCTTGTAATATTCATGGTAGTGTCCCCTATCCGCTTATACAATTTCTCCACTTTTCTGGAATGTTTTGGCCCTTATTTTGTCCAATACCTTGATGACTGGGGGCAGTTCATCATTGTACTTGCCACTAAGCATCTTATCAAACATGATATTGCTCAGATCTGTTGTAACTGCAATCTTGGGTAATCTCAAAAACAATTGGCATTCTGGTGTTTTGCTCCAGGTTGATGCAAAATTTTGAAATTGTATGCCTGCAATTTAAGAGCTCATTGGGCTATACGCCCTTCTGGTTTTTAAAATTTGTAACCAGCATAGTGAGGCATGATCCATTACAACTTTGAATTTTACCCCATGCAAGTGCACCTAAAATTGTTTATAGGTGTAGATCACTGCTAAACACTCATGCTCAATCACAGTATAATTGCGTTCATGGCTGTTCAAGCTACAACTGCAGTATGCTACAGGATGCTCTTCCCCTTCCTCATTTTTTTAGGCTAGGACTACTCCTACAGCAGAAAGGGATGCATTCATCTGAACAATGAACTCTTTTTGAAATTGAGATAGTGTAACACTGGTGCACTGGTTAACACCACTTGAAGTGTATCAAAAGCGCATTGCTGATGTTCAGTCCATTCAAACATAGTGTCCTTTTTAACAACTCGAATAGTGGGCCCCCAATACAGCTGAAGTTAGGGATGAAGCGCTGGTAATAGCTGACCATTCCCAAAAATACCTGTATATCCTGCTTGCTGTTGGGTGGAGTCATTTTATGTATAGCTTCCACCTTGGCTGGTTGAGATCACAACCCAGTAGCATCAACTACAAACCCCCAGGTACTCCAGCTGGTCCTTAAATAAGTGGCATTTCCAAGGTTTAATCTTTATGTTGGCTTCAGCAAGTGGGCGGAATACAGCTTCACAATGATCAAGGTGTTCAGAGAAGGTTTGGGAGAAAACATTAATGTCATCAAGGCATACAAGGACACATGACAGTTTTAGGTCCCCCAGAATAGTATCCATTGCTTGTTGAAACGTAGCTGGGGTATTACACAGCCCTTGTGGCATCCAAGTTGGTTGAAAAGACCTTTGGAAGTGATTACAGCACACTTTTACTGCTCCACCGATGGCAACTTAATTTTCCAGTAACCTGAGATCAGGTCCATAGCTGAGAAGAAATGGGCTCCCTCAAGCCAATCTAAAGCATCATCAATCCGTGGTAAGGGATGGAATTCCTTTTTGGTGATGCTGTTGAGCTTCCAGTAGTCAATTACTACACAGTTAGTACTGTCCTTCTTTTTTATAATCAGAATGGGTAAAGCCCATGGACTCTTCAACAGTTCAAGCATCCCTTGCACTAATAGCTTGTTGATTTCCTCGTTTACTACTCCTTCTGCCACCCTTGATTGGCAGATTGGCCTTGACCTGATGGGAGGGTGATCTCCAGTGTCCAGACTATGAACCACCCCCCACACACATCCTAAATCGTGGTCATTGACAGCAAAAATATCTTTATATTTTTGAAATAAAGTGATTACCCTATCCTTCTGTGGTTCTGACAGCCCCATTAATTTGTCATGCAATACTACTGCCATTACGTTGAGCTGCAGTTTGAAAGGCAGACCAAATTCCTCCAGTGATCTAAAGTTATGAACTGAACTAACCTCCTCAATGAGGATTAAGTGTAAATATGCCACTATTTGGTGGCGGCAGATTTGCAGTGGTACCATTTGTAAATTTGCATGCAAAACTTTGACCTCCCCTGCCCAGATAATATAATACCTGGGGCCACATGAGGCTTGAACCATGACTGCTGATATGGCCCAATAACTTCCCCATAAAGTCCATCTAGAACTTCTATCACCAAGTCAGTGTTTACTATAACTTGATGCCCAGATGAAATAGATATAAGTACAGCAGCTTGGAGTGGCAGCCCTTAATATTCATAAATCTGTTGTGGAAGGGCCTGGGTTTTGCTTTTTAACCAATGGTAGCTGTCATGTGAACATGACACAATAGTGGGGACCAACCCCAAAGATAAGGCTGGGTGCCAGGAGGCCCAGAGGGTGAAGTTGCAGGCCCTTCCTGACCTGAAGCACACCCTGGACCAACGCTGGGTTTAGGCAAAATATGCCCAGGTTGGGACCAGTAGTGTGCTAAATGCCCAGCCCCTGACGACAAGCCAGGCGTTAAAACAAATGATATACCAAATAAATGCAGATGGTTTGATTCAGTTTATCAAGGAGCGGGGTTTCAAACCCCATTCCATTTTTGAAATAATGCACTTGGGTGAATTCAACTTCAATCAATCACTCAAGTGAAGTCAGTTTCACCTATTAACCAACTTGGTCAGCAGTGTCTCCCTATTGGTGAGTTGGTGCTTGGCCCACTGTGGCATACCCCTAATTTCCCCTCTCAAGCTTAAATGCGTTTTCCCTGACCAACATTCCTTGTTGGTTAAATTCCACAATAAACCTTGTCCCTGTTATACCGTTTACATTATTTTAATTTCATGATATTCTGAATGCTCCTGTGCATGACCTCTTTGAGGAGGTCTTGCGCTCTGTTACACTTGCTATTGCAAGTACCATGCAACTCTCCTCTTGTGCACCATTTGTCCACCCAGGATCCCTTCAACCTGGGCCATCTAGCCCCATTCTCTATGTGCACCGTGTCGCCCTTATAGGGTTTTTTATTATAAAGTTTGCAATTATATGCCTCGGTGGTTATTGCTCCAGCACCCTCTGCTGAGCTCTAATCATAATGGCACTAATGGCTAGTTCCCTGTCATCAGCCTGATGCACCGCGCACTTCCATGCTGGGAACAGGAGAGTTATAGACACTCTCCTTACATTAGTCAACCAACAACTACCTTCCTTTATGTGCACAAACTTTTCTGGTGTGGAACTTTTCCAAAGTGGAAACAGTGGCTGTCAGCTGTGGGCTCCGGTTGTCATGAGATGCACCGCTGTTTCCTCCTTTTCCTGAAGGTTGGAGCAACTCAGCGTTATTATGGTTGCCTCCAACTGGAGAGTATTCACCCTTCATGTTTGTACCTGGTGGATTTGGACGTTTTGATGTCCAAAATTCATGATTCCCCAACTTTCCACCAAATTTATTAAATTTTATTCTGATCAACAAATTTTCCATCACCAGCACATTCAGATGATGCTGGTGGAATTGGTGCAGATGGGCCTGGGGGTGTTAGCCTTGGATAACGTTGAGCGTTCCATTGCAGCTCCTGGGATAGGGTCATTCACATTTAAAAATGCGTTTTATAAAAAAACCCTGGACTCTATCTCTGAACCATTTATTAGTTCATATGGCCTGGATGAGGACCCTATTCAGGTGTATCATATTACCCCTAAGAACCCACAGTTGACCTCTACCATGATCTGGCAAACTCAGGTGGTGGAGAAGGAACTTCTTTTAAAATATAATCAAGTATATGCATCTGCAGAAGGCATGGTGGGGTATGCAGCCTCAGTATTAAGAGTGGCCAAATATCCCACCCTTTTTGATTCTAAAACCAATTCTGTTTGCATGCTTGAGCCAGATGATGAAAGTTTTGGTGAAGTGTTGTCCTTGTATTTCATAAATAAAGATCATTCTGGGTACTTTCTATTGACTGCCACCCTCTCCTTTATAAAGCTCACCACTACAATTTTGGTGGATACTGGCGCTTTTGGAAACTATATGGACCAGTACTTAGCTGACTACCTTGGACTGAGTTACTTGCCAGGTGATATGGTTAGAGGAGGGGCGTCCCAAAGTATTCCCACTCTGAAGATCATTGGGACAGTGGACTATCAGGTTGACAAGTACCACTTGCCTGATTACTTCAGTGCAATCAAAAACCTCCTGTTCCCTATCATTTTGGGTATGGGGTGGTGGCAGAAGTTTGATGTCAGAACTAACCTGAAGGAGAATACCTTGTCCCTCACCATGAAGAATGGTTGCACATTTGTTGTGCCTTTGTTGGAAGAAAACGCCCAGGCCAATTGCCCCATTGCCCCACCATCTTCTGTATCACCTTTCCTCAATGCAGAAGCTCTCAGTGGAAATTCCCTATACCTTCTTGATTGGAGGGTTTGGAATCCTCATTTGATGCAGCATCTTCCAATGCACTCACTGAGCACTCTGAGTTTGATTGTGACTTCAAGCTCACAGTGGATCTGGTGCATATCTCTTCTCCTATTTACCCATTGACTGTCTGTGAGAAGGAGGCGTTGGATGTGTAGGTAAAAGGAACAGTTAGCCAAAGGCGCGATTTTTCAGCATAACTCCCCTATATGCTCCCCTAATCTTTGTGGAGAAGTCTGATGGTACCTTATGCCCTTGCATAGACATGGTAACCTTAAAAACGTTACTGTACCAGATCTCCATCCCATCCCTTTGGATTTGCAGATTGCACACTATGTGGAGAAGGTGAAGGTCTTCTCCAAGTTGGATTGCCTCAACGCGTTTAATCAGATCCAGATTAAAAAAGGACAAGAGTGGTTGAACACATCTGTACCAGAAAAGGGAGCTTACAGTTTTGGGTTATGCCCTTTGGTCTTAATAATGCTCCTGCTATCTTTCAACGCCGCATTGATGCAGTGTTGGGGGACTTGTTAGGGGTATGCGCGATCACCTACATGGATAATATCCTGGTGTTTTCCCCTGATCAGGAATCCCATGCAGTTCACCTTTGGCAAGTGGTGGAGCGGTTAAAGGCAGCCAGCCTTACATTGAAAATTTTGAAGTGTGAGTTCTTTAAATCCCAGGTCATGTTTCTGAGCAACGTCATGTTTGACCAGGGACACATGATAACTCCAGACAAGGAGAAGGCAATTCATGAGTGGCCTACCCCCACCTTGGTTAAGAAATTAAGGAGCTTTTTGGGGATGTGCACGTTCCTCAAGAAGTTCACTCCCAATCTGTCTGAGGTGGCGGCTCCCCTATACAAGGCTAGTGGTTCCAAGGTGCTTCAGTGGTCCCACACTTTGGAGGATGCTTTCCAAGCATTGAAGTGCACCCTGTTATCCACAACTGTTCTTCACCATGTTGACCCTTCAAAGAAGTTCATTGTGTCAACTGATGCCTCCAACTTCGCCATAGCAGCCACCTTGTTACAAGTAGGCAAAGATGGGATAGAGCATCCAGTGGGATATTTTTCTAGGAAAATGTCTTTGCCAGAGTTGAATTACGCCGTTTATGACAAGGAGTTACTAACAGTGGTGGAGGTGCTGACATATTGGTGTCACCACTTGCATAGCTCTACCCAACCATTCTGCATATGTACAGACCACCGTGCCTTGCTGTACTACCGCGCGCCTCATGTCCTAACCCCACAGTAGACCCGTTGGCATGAGACCCTTGCCCAATTTGCCTTCACATATGAGTTTACCAAGGGCAAGGATAATGATTTGGCAGATGCTTTGAGCCGCAACCCTGCTTTAGCCCCTGACCCCAAGGAGGTAGAGGTGCACAATACCCAGGTTATGATCCCTCCAAGTAAAATTCTGTCACTGCTTCCCTCTCCCCTGGCTAACAGGCCAGCGCTTGCACCTCAGGTAATGCAGAGAAATAATTTATGTTCAGAAAGGTCATCCTTTTTCAGCCTCTGTTGGGCAAATATGCCATGGTCCTTACAAAGAGCGCATCCAATCAAGAGGATCTATCCAGGGGCTATCATGTAAAGGATAAGATGGTGTGGTTTCAGGGATGCCTTTGGGTACTTGCTGGACCACTGCGCCTAGAAATCATTTGGAACCATCATGATGGAATCACCATTGGTCATCTGGGGAAAGCAAAGACCTTGGAGTTTATATGTCTCACATACAATTGGAAGGGCTTGCCAGCTCAGATGGGCTGATATTGTAAGGAGTGCCTAGTATGCAACCAGGTAAAACCCAATCATCAACCTTTAGCAGGGTTGTTGGTACCAGTCCAAAAGGCTGATGGGCCCTGGACTTTTCTATCAGTTGATTTCATTGTGGAGTTACCAGTCTCAGATGGTTATGATGCCATCATGGTAGTGGTGAACTGATTCACAAAGTTTGCCCACTTTCTTATTGCAGAACCACCATAACTGCAGCTAAGATGGCTAGGCTTTTTGTGATCCATGTGTTTGCGCTACATGGGGTCCCCAAAAATTATCAGCAACTGGGGCCCTCAGTTTACCTCCGTTTTTTGGGAAGAGTTGTGTAAGACTCTTCAGATTTGCCCTTGCCATTCAACTGCCTATCACCCCCAATCATATGGGCAGACTGAACGAGTTAACCAGTGCTTGGAACAGTTTCTGCGGTGTTACACCACTGCGGATCATTCAGATTGGGCTTCTCACCTTCCCATGGCCCAGTTTAGCTACAACAATACCTTGCACTCTTTAATTGGTTGTTCCCCATTTTTTTGCCAGCCATGGCTTTAAACCCGCCTTTAACATGGAGCCCAGCTGTGGGTTGAAGGTTGAAGCAGTGGTGGACTTTGCCAAGACAATCAAGAAGGTTCACCAGGGGGTATCCACAAGCTTGGAGGCGGTTATGCAGGTATATAAGGAGAATGATGATGGGAAGCGCCAAGTGGGTCCCGCATACAAGGAAGTGGATCTTGTGATGCTTGATGCTCATAGTATCCCAATCAAGCAGCCATGTAAGAAGCTGGGACCAATGAGGATTGGCCCCTACCACGTTGTTAGAAAGGTGGGCCATGCCTCATACTGTAATTAATGGGTTCATACCAATATCCCAAAAGGGAATCAGAAAGTAAGAGCCAAATAACTAACTCTACTAGGAACCAGCCTACCAGAGCCAATCCCTCAACCCATCTGTCAAGTTCCGCCATTGCCACGTACCCTCAGATTCCTGTCCACCCGCTGTAGGAGGATGCTGAGTAACATGCCAATGCCACACCATGCCCACTATTGGAGCCCATGCCTTTGATCTGATATTTCATCTTTTAAATAAAATATTATTTATAAACTGCAACCAAGTTTTTATTGGATTTTTAGGGTTTTTGTAGAAGACTCAACTGGCTATTTAAGCCAGCCCATCCTCAAATATATAGTATTTGCAAATGTAAAATAAATTTTCCCACTATGCCAAGCTCTCCTGAATTGTCCAGCACATCTCAGGCAATGATTCCATTTCCCATGGAATCACCATCCAAAATGCTCATAAGACCAGTGTCATTTTGATTTGGATATGATTCAGCTTTGGTCTTTCAAATTTCCCTTGCTCTAATTCTCTTTTATTTAAATTTTCTCCAATAAATTCCCCATTCAGATCTAGTATTAACTGATTCATAGCAATGTGTGGATCAGGTACCACCTGATCTGTTACATCACCCCCCTGTGAAGATTGGAATCCCTGGGCCATCCCCGGGCACTGCATGCCAACTTCTCCCATTTGCCACGTCATCTCCTCCTTCAGATCACATTTTCACTTCACTCGCACACATGGCCAACCCTTCACCCTTCCCCCTAACTCTGGATCTGGTGCTCTGTGCTAATCCACCTGTCACTTCTGGTGGGCTTCCACCTGTTCCAAACAGCCCCATAACTCTTCTTGATATCCATCTGGACACATGCCATCCCATCTGGCCCTCAGTATGCTCCATCCACAGCTCCTCCAGATGCTCTTCGTGGATCCACCTGTTGCTTCTGGTGGGCTACCACCCACCCCAAACTTTCCTGTAGCTCCCCCTCAGTATCTGCCAAAGCACGTGCCACCTCATCTGCCTCCCAGTGCACTCTGTCCATGGCCCTTCTGGATGCTCCTCATGGTCCACCTGTTTCTTTTGTTGGGCCACCACCCGCTCTACACTTCCCCATAGATTTCTTTCAAAATCTGCCATGGCTAGCGCCACTTCATCCACCCCTCAGTACAACTTATCCACAGCTCCTTTGGACACCTTTTGGGTATCTGCCTGCTGCTTCTGATGGGCCACTGCCTGCACCATACTCCCCCATCAATTCTCCTCAAGATCTGCCATAGTCTGCACCATTTCATCTGCCCCCCAGTACACTTCCTCCCCAGTTTTTTCTGACACTTGTGCCAACCACACCTGACACTTCACCTGCAATACTTCTTCCGGATCACCATTGATCCATTCCTTTCCTTTCCAAACTTCCACCTCCTTCCACTCACAGTCAGTCCAATCCTCCCCTTCTGAAACATCCACCTCCTTCAACTCACAATAAAACCATTCCTCTCCTACCAGAACATCCACCTTTATCCCCTCAAGGCCAAACCAAGAACAAGTTGAGTTGAGTTTAATGTAATGAACAGATTTTCACCAATATCTCAAAAGGGAATTGGAAAGTAAGAGCCACATAACTGACTCTAATAGGAACCAGCCTACCAGAGCCAATTCCCAAACCCATCTGCTAAGTTCTGCCATTGCCACGTGCCCTCAGATTCCTGTCCACCTGCTGTAGGAGGATGCTGAGTAACATGCCAACGCCACACCATGCCCACTATTGGAGCCCATGCCTTCAATCTGATATTTCATCTTTTAAATAAAATATTATTTTTGAACTGCATTCAAGTTTTTATTGAATTTTTAGGGTTTTCATAGAAGACTCAACTGGCTATTCAAGCCAGCCCATCCTTAAATATATAGTATTTGCAAATGTAAAATAGACTTTCCCACTATACCAAGCTCTTCTAAATCATCCAGCACATCTCAGGCGATGATTCCATTTCCCATGGAATCACCATCCAAAACACTTATAAGACTGGTGTCATTTTGACTCAGATATGATTCAGCTTTGGTCCATCAAATTTCCCTCACTCCAATTCTCTTTTATTCAGGTTTTCTCCTATAAATTCCCCATTAAGATCTAGTATTAACTGATCCATAGCAATGTGCGGATCAGGTACCACCTGATCCGTTACACATACTAGCTAGATCTTCCCCCTCATTCCAGATCTTCTCTGTGTTTCATGAGAGCAAGCTGACGTTGTTTGAGGGCCCCCACCAGAGACTCCTGAGGCCTATCTCATGGATGGGTTGCCAGAGTGGGAGGTGGAGGAAATAGTTGCCTCACGCTATGTTAAAAGAAGACTTGAGTACCTGGTATCCTAAAAGGGCTTTGATGATGCAGAAAACAGTTGAGTTCTGGCATGTGACTGTGTGCATGCCCAAGATATGATTGACGCCTTCCACCAGCGTTTTCCCAGGCTGCTGGGTCCCAACCTAAACCAACCGTCGCTGCCATGAAGTTGGCCCCTGCCCACAAAAACTTTTCCCTGGTGCAAGCCCCTGGAGGGGGTTGAGCCCCATTGGGAGGAGAGGGTAATGTCATGTGAACATGACATAATAGTGGGGACCAACCCCAAAGACAAGGCTGGGTGCCAGGAGGCCCAGAAGGTGAAGTTGCAGGCACTTCCTGACCTGAAGCACACCCTGGACCAACGCTGGGTTTAGGCAAAATATGCCCAGGTTGGGACCAGTGGTGTGCCAAATGCCCAGCCCCTGACGACAAGCCAGGCGTTAAAACAAATGATATATCAAATAAATGCAGATGGTTTGATTCAGTTTATTAAGGAGCGGGGTTTCAAACCCCATTCCATTTTTGAAATAATGCACTTGGGTGAATTCAACTTCAATCAATCACTCAAGTGAAGTCAGTTTCACCTATTAACCGACTTGGTTAGCAGTGTCTCCCTATTGGTGAGTTGGTGCTTGGCCCACTGTGGCATACCCCTAATTCCCCCACTCAAGCTTAAATGCGTTTTCCCTGACCAACATTCCTTGTTGGTTAAATTCCACAATAAACCTTGTCCCTGTTATAATGTTTACATTATTTTAATTTTATGATATTCTGAATGCTCCTGTGCATGAACCTCTTTGAGGAGGTCTTGCACTCCATTACACTTGCCATTGCAAGTACCATGCAACTCTCCCCTTGTGCACCATTTGTCCACCCAGGATCCCTCCAACCTGGGCCATCTAGCCCCATTCTCTATGTGCACCGCATCACCCTTATAGGGTTTTTTATTATAAAATTTGCAATTATATGCCTCAGTGGTTATTGCTCCAGCACCCTCTTCTGGGCTCTAATCATGATAGCACTAATGGCTAGTTCCCTGGCATCAGCCTGGTGCACTGCACACTGCCACTCTGGTAACAGGAGAGTTATAGACGCTCTCCTTACAGTAGTGCACTGGGACTACTCCATCACTATAAGCTAGATTGATATTCCTCATATGCACCAGATCATTTGGCACTCCGCTAGAGGTGAAGTGAATTGAAATTCTCTGACCCAACATTTCAAAAGTCTGGTCCATCATATCAATAACAGCCCCATAGTGTTGCAAGAAGGCAGTTTCAATCAGCAGATTATAATTGCTATTTGGTAATATCATAGCTGGGGCTACCACAACAATAGAACCAAACTGCAACAGAAGCGCACTGTATGCTCCCTCAGAGACTTTGTTATCTGCACCAGCAGTTCCATATACCACCCAATGGTCCACATCCAGTTTTAACAATAATTTGGCCACCAACTTGGTGGAGACTATACTGACAGGAGCACCTGTATCTATGATGGCATGGACATAGGTTTTAGCTACAACCAGGTCACAATAAGTATATTTGGGGTAAGATGCATCTTGAATATTTATAACATAGACATTTATGGCATCTCTGTTTCCAAGAAAACCCACAATCCCCTTACCCAATACTGGGGTGTTATTTGATAATAGTGTTGACTGGATGAGTGACGCTTACCACCTGCAAGAAAGGGGCATCAGAAGAGGGGTCCAACCTTTTTTTTAGTACTAGATGGTCCCAACCCAAGGGGGGATTCATCGATGTGGGGTCCAACCTTTCAGGTGAAACTTGGTCAAACATCTGGCAAGCATACAGCTCAACCTGCAACTGGAACCCCTCTTCCTACATAGCCACAGACTGCACTCATATCAAAATATTCAACCCTCTAACTGGCTGTTGATATAATACTGATACATCAGCTGAGGGAGCTTCCACTGAATATTCTAGGGTGGGTACAGGTGGGATGTTTGGGTTTGATATAGCATATAGAGAGTCCCATCTCTACTCCACTCTGACTTTTCTCTGGCAGTACTGTTCCAACTGTACACAAGAGACCTGTTGATTGGGGTACTATTGGGCCATGTGCCCTTGTCAACTGCATTTGAAACAGTTGACCCTATAGGGCCCACGTCCCTGATTAATGCAAAATAAGCCATGTCGAGAGTTGGGCTTGCCATGATAAGTGGAAACAGGGGTAGAGTAATAGTTGGGCCAATGATAAAAAGCAGATATGGGGCGGATGTTTAACTGCTGCAGGTAGCTTTGTGGAATGTTAACTGGACTAGCAGAGTTTCTCAAGTAAGATGAATTAGCAGTTATGGCAGGATGATTCCGCTTGGTATTAGGTGGAGGAAGTTGGCAGATATATGGTGCAAAAACTGAACAAGTTTAAGCAATGGTACATCTTCATCCAACAGTGAGGTTATAACATCATGTAACTCGAGGTATGGCTTTACAGCAGAAGTCATCACAATACATATGTCAGATTTAGATAAAATTCCAGACCCAATTAGCATGTGAGCTTCTGCTGTAAATTGCTCAGCAAACGCGATTAGGGTCTCATTCTGCTGAAACTTGATGGTCAAAAATTCAGCCTTCCGCTGGTACATCTTTGCAGTTCCACTGAACAACCACAGCACCGTATCTTTGACTTCTTGATATGTAATAGAACTGCCGGAAAGGTAACAGATGACTTGATCAGCACTTCCGACGTCCAAGGTAGAAATCGTCAGTTTTACTATTCATCAATCTGAGACACCTTCCGTTGCAATTTCAAATTGCTTAAAGAACCCAGGAATATTCCCTTTTTGATCGAATGGGGGCAGCTTATTACAGCAAACCTCCTGGAGCAGCTCATCTTGTTTTTTCAGCACAGTGTCCAAAGCCAGTTTTAGTTCCGCATAGGCAATTGACCCAGAGCGCTGAGAAGAATTTTTATCAACGCAACATTGATGCATCATAGCTGGCAACTGAGATTTTATCATTTATATTTGATCAATGGTCCCCTTGTAGTGAGCACCACTGTTATAAACTCGGTGGTATTCAATAAATATGCCGGCGGATTTTTGCACAGGGTTTAGCCCACTAAGCAATAGGTTAAATGATGTGATGATTGTTGCCCTCGAAAAAACATAATAACTTCAAATAAATATGGAGCACTTGCCCCCACAACCTCTTTTATTAAATGTCCTTAATACCGCAGATTCTTCTTATTCTGCTCACTCTATACTTACCTAACAACCAACCCCCTTGGTCATCTCGTCTTGCCTATATTGTAGCGACTTCGGATGCTACGACTCTTATGGCTTAGTAATTTAATTCACCATATCTTATTGGCTCCGTCAATTCTTCATTCATTAATTTCACTATTGCCTAATTCAAGGCGATTTCCCAATAACCCAATATTGCCTCATTTCGAGGCACTCAAATTACCATTACTCATATCAAATCTCGACGAATTCCATTCATTCTGCCATACCGACCTCGGGCTTATCGTCCAGTCATATCAAATTCATAACACCCCCAAAAAAATTTTAGCTTTGAATTTGATTAGTCTTTGAGTGGGCCGGTGTTACTTGGATTTCTAGAAATAACAGTACCACGATGGAGGTCAAAATCACTTTAAACTTATAAGTTCCAATTGGCCTTAGACCTTTTATTAAAAATGTCATTTGTCTTTGAGTCAGTAAGCTTTTATATCAAACCTTGCATCAGCTGACTGCTGCTACTGACTTGATACCTGAGCGCAACCTGAGCCATCTGCAGTTCCTTTTCATCTGATAAAATCAATACTTGTTTTTAAAATAGCCTTTAAATTTTAACGTGTAGTCTGCTTCTCAATCTTTAGTTACCATTGTTTAGCTATTCTTAAGTGTGTTGAGCCAATGACTGTCTGCGGGATATGTTTTGATAATTTCTCTGTTGAGCCCAGATACACTGATCTCGTTTCGCATATGCGTTTTTTGCTTCATACTATACGTCGGGAGTGATGGCAACTAGCTGTAAGGTCGTTTAATAAGCAGCTATTGAATTTAACTATAGGTGACCATCTCTTTCACTATACCTGGTAATTCATGTTGATTTATTTACTTACTCTTAATAGCATAAGCGCATGGTTTAGTAGCAATAGCGGTGGTACATGTCCATATTGTAGTTCACAAATCCCATACAATTCGGTTATTAAAATTTACCATGACTGGGATTCTGGAATCGGTGACTGAATCAGGTGCTCCTTCAAAGGCTGAATTTACGCTTCTTAAAGCAAAATACGAAAAAACTAAATTAGCTCTTAAAAACTCGGATAAATTGAACAATACATTACATTGAAAACTTCAGTAGATTCATTAGAGACAACTAATAAAGAACTTGAAGAGAAGCTTTCAAAAGAAAAGAATCTAGCCTTGAAATACCAAGCATTGCTTTTAAAAAAGGATTCAAGTCTCAGAACTAAGCATGAAGAGCTAATGCACATTTTGGCCTGCCTTGAACAAGTCAGTCTTGTTATCTAATAATTCACAATTAGTCATCTGAAGCTAATCGAGTCTGATAAGTTTAATCTATTTGGGTGAGTGGGTGAGAATTAGCAAATAAGATCGTATCTGAAATTATCAAGCCTGATGGGTTCAATCTATTTGGGCGAGTTGGTAAGAATTGGCGAATATCTACTTAATAAAACACATTCACTGACGTACTCACATACTCACTGACTGACATCTGAAACCTTCGAGTCTGATAGGTTCAATCTATTTGGGGGAGTGGGTGAGAATTGACGAATCTTATCGAATCCAAAATTATCGAGTCTGATAGGTTCAACCTATTTGGGGAGTGGGTGAGAATTGACGAATCTTATCGAATCTAAAATTATCGAGCCTGATGAGTTCAATCTATTTGGGCGAGTGGGTGAAAATTGGCAAATATCATTGAATAATTCACCAAATTACTCACCTGAAGCTAATCGAGTCTAATAAGTTTAATCTATTAGGGTGAGTGGGTGAGGATTGGCAAATAAGATCGAATCTGAAATTATTGAGCCTGATATGTTCAATCTATTTGGGTGAGTGGGTGAAAATTGGCGAATATTATCTAATAATTACCAAATTGCTCACCTGAAGCTAATCGACTCTGATAAGTTTAATCTATTTGGGTGAGTGGGTGAGAATTGGCAAATAAGATCGAACCTGAAATTATCGATTATGATAGGGTCAATCTATTTGGGTGAGTTGGTGAGAATTAGTGAATGTTATCTAATATTCATCAAATTGCTCACCTGAAACTCAACAAAAATCAGAATTAGAGTTTAAGTAGATTAAGTAGTTAGAATAATCAGCTCACCAGCCACGAGGGCAACAGCGAAGCTGTTAGTACGAGTGGCTCAAGAGTAAAGCTGGCACAGCCTATAGGCTACAATGTGAGCTTATCATCTGATAAACTAAATACCGTAGCGAAGCACGGGTATCTGTATGTTAGGTTTATATATTTTAAAAACCTGCCTAATTTGGTTCGCCTAATTAATAAAGTACTTTTGGCAAGTTAAGTAGAAGTTGATTTAGTAGCTTGGAAAATGGCACATACTCAATGATTTTAAGTATAGAAAGAGATGTTTCAGGTAGCAGTTTGGTGTTATTTGATTGATTCGATAGGTTTTTTTGTTTGGCCGAGTGGTTGATGGCTTTTGTTAGAAAAGATAGGACAGTTTAGTTTTGTGGGGTGATTAGTTATTGGTTGTTTTGATAATTTCAGTTAGGTTTGCCTAAGTGGTTGGTGGTTTTTGGTTGATTCGATTGAGCAATTAGATTTGGCTGAGTGGTTTTGTTTCTCTATAATATAAAATCTAAATTAATAAATTTGAATATCTGAACTTCTATTGACACAGTAGCGAAGCACGGGTAAATCGGCTAGTCATATCTAAAGCCATTTCAACGTAGTAAAAAAGACAGGTGGTTATGAAATCAGTTTTATGGATCTGACACTTTAAAAAAGTGACGGATATGAATTCATAAATGAACATCTGAATAGTCAATTAGAAACACGATTAGGTGTTTGCGATGTGCAGTTGAGGCTGATGAAAATGTTACTGAGCTCTGGAAGGAAATTTACAAAACGAGTTTCGAAAGTTTACAACTGAAAGGGCGATCCGTTGGTGGTAGGGAGCAGTTACAAAGGTGGGTAAAGCTCACTAGCTGCTGAAGAAGGCTTAACTGCTGAATTAAAATTTCTTAAGGCAAACAAAGTATCGCCAACTTCCACGTATAATACCTTCCTATTTGACCTCTCACACTTGGCTATAATTAATATGACCACATGGGATTCCAACGCCAATAGACACTCCACCATCTCCTCCAATGAAGATCGAGGTAACACTCGGTTTATTTTATCCCGCTCATTCTCACAAGCCACTCTAGCCTCTCCTCGAGTACTCGAGATTCAGGGAAGACTTCGCACGTCGGGATATTGGAGTGTCAATGTAAGTATTATGCATTATTTTGTAAACTGTTTTTAGACTACAAATAGATCTTCATTCGTCTCCAACATCTTGGAAACACAAATAGGGGCCGCAGCCCAAAGTGAGATTTCCAATCTCGAAATTCCTCAAATGGCTATCGCTCCTCCTTTTCAGAGAAGTAATAGCATTATTCGCGAAGCTTTGTCCCCAGCCCCACAGGGTGAAAAGATATTATGCAGGATCGTAAGACGGAAAGAGTCTGGGATGCAAACGCGATATGATCTTTACCGCGAGGCTGGCGACTTGGGCGCTATATTTATGCTATCTGCCTACCGCAAACGAAGGGGGAAAGGTTCCTACTATGTCATAACCACTTCGCAAAAGTTTACCCCCGACGAGATCATTGTTGGGAAAGTCAAGTAAGCCATTTTCTCAAACATTTCTGAAGTACACCAGGTCTAATTTTATTGGCACCCAATTACTATCTATGACAACGGTGTCAGCCCTAGAAAATATCGGAGGAAAAATCGCATCATCCCTAATTCAACGAAACTAAAAGAGGATGCCGAATTAAAGCTTCGCCAAGAACTTGGTTCTGTGTTTTATGTATGCTTGCTACTTGAGTTATTGCTGATGCTATAGGATCCCAACATTCTTGGGTTTAAAGGTCCTCGTAAGATGACTGTACTTCTAATGGGGATGACTAAAGAAGGACAGCGGCCCGAATTTCGCCCTTCTTGCGTAACGCATCTTGTACTGCGACACAAATTAATCGTTTAGGATTCAGAGTCGCTGGTGGAAAAATATCATGCCCAGAACGATGATCGGCTATTAGTTCTTCGAAACAAGGCACCGCAATGGAGCGAAGAAACCCAAAGCTACGTCCTCAACTTCAGCGGCCGCGTAACTCTAGCTTCCGTCAAAAACTTCCAAATTGTCCATAACAGTGATTTGGATTATCTAGTTCTCCAATTCGGACGCATTTCTGAATCCGCATTTACCCTTGACTATCAATATCCATTATGTTCCCTTCAAGCTTTCGCAATCGCGCTATCCTCTTTTGATGCCAAACTTGCATGCGAATAGTTCGCTTCACACATCCAGCATAATCCCTCGTCTATTCCCTAATCTATCGCCGCACTAACCATCATCTCATAAGTGCATACTTAGAAATTTTATTTAGCTGTGCCCTATGTTTATGAATAATATTAGTAGTCATTGTGCATACCCTAATCTCGGCAGTGTGGTATTTTTTGTCTCATTAGCTTTTTTAGCCATTAGTACAGCTTATATATCAGAGCAATTGAAGTTTATGCTAATATCTGGACAATTATAGAGCTTAATCAGGCGCATCCGTTTTAGATAATCGCAGATTGATTCTTAATTTTGAGTTGACAGACATTAGCATTAAAGTATATGGCCAGCGTTATTAGATCCTGCCTGGCTCATGATTTGTGAACTTGAAATTTAAAATTTTACGTTTGCCATGTTTATAACAAACCGGATATATCGCCAGACCCGGTTTAAACTTAAGCATGTTTCAGAACTTTATGTAAATGTTCTCCAAACAAGCTGAACTTTATCAGGCGGATAAGTATTTCAACAAAGTTTTATATATCTAAAGCATCAACTAAAAATCTAGATCCAACCAGATATTGCATCGGTCTCCAGTTTACCTGCCTAATACCCTCACGCTTTGGCTAAATTATTTTTAAAATGTAGTATTTAATCTTAATCGTAGATACGTCATGTCAACGTTAAATCGGATCCATGTTTGAACTAGGTTATAACTAAAGCCGATTTTGAACTTGAGTAGAAGGTATTTGAGTTGATCCGGCCTAAGGATAAATATATCTAAAGAAATTTTTATCTAGAAGTTCATAGAAGGAATAGCTCCTAAAATATTGAATTATATTTTCAAAAGTAATCATTAGTCCATTGGCAACGCTTAGCTGCCAAGTATATTTGATGTGGTATGTTGAGTAATCAATCTTGTCTGTAATATTTTGCTTGCTCTTGCCTCCAGCTTTATTTCTTTTTCTGGATGTATTAGAAGTCTTAACCAAATTATGGTGTCAGGTTTAATATCAGCTTAAAATATAGGAAACTTTAATATTACCAGTTTTCACCAGCAACTCCGCTTGTATAGAGAAAATTAAGTACCCTATTAAGTTTATTGTAATAGATGTATAGATTTTTATAGATTAGAAATTAGGTAAGAATCTATCAGACACTAAAAAACTGGGAAAAAAGAATATCCTTTAAAGAAAGACACTAAAAAGTATGAAATAATCAAGAAATTATGCCCCCTCAATAAAACCCCTTTTGAAGTTGGCGCCATCTTCTAACCTGGCTAATAGAATTTTGCTCACAAATAGAAATTAAAACTTATATTAGATTGGGTCCAAGTGTAAACTATAAGCAACTTAGAATATATAATGCTGAGTATATATTATAAATACTTATTATAAGTCAGTTAAAATATAGTGCCAACTTCAAAAAGGGTTTTATTGAGGAGGCATAATTTCTCAATTATTTCATATTTTAGTGCCTTTTTTTAAAGGAGGTTCTTTTTCCCAAAAAAAAACTTTACCCCCAGTTCTTTTTTCTAAAAAAATAGTACTTTTTAAAAAATAGTTCTTTTTCCAATTTCATTACTAAAATCCTTATATTATATATCCTTTTTGAACCCTCACTATTTCTCTATAAAAATAAAACTCATTTTATATATTACATATAGTACCTCATAAGCAAATATACTAATAATTCATTTTATTAAATTTAGTTGCTTTTATTCCTCAATCTATGCTGAATTTACTTTTCACCATCTACTTAATAAAACACATTCACTCACTCACTCACTGACTGACATCTGAAACCTTCGAGTCTGATAGGGTCAATCTATTTGGGTGAGTGGGTGAGAATTGGCGAATATTATCTAATAAATAACTAATTGCTCACCTGAAACTCAACAAAAATCAGTAATAGAGTTTAAGTAGATTAAGTAGTTAGAATAATCAGCTCACCAGCCACGAGGGCAACAGTGGAGCTGTTAGTCCGAGTGGCTTGAAAGTAGTGCTGGCACAGCTTATAAGCTACAATGTGAGCTTATCATTTGATAAACTAAATACCATAGCGAAGTACGGGTATCTGGATGTTAGGTTTATATAATTTAAAAACCTGCCTAATTTGGTTCACCTAATTAATAAAATACTTTTGGCAAGTTAAGTAGAAGTTGATTTAGTATTTTGGAAGTGTATGTCACATACTCAATGATTTTGAGTATAGAAAGAGATGTTTCAGGTAGCAGTTTGGTGTTATTTGATTCGATAGGTTTTTTTGTTTGGCCGAGTGGTTGATGGCTTTTGTTAGAAACGATAGGACAGTTTAGTTTTGTGGGGTGATTAGTTATTGGTTGTTTTGATAATTTCAGTTAGGTTTGCCTAAGTGGTTGGTGGTTTTTGGTGATTCGATTGAGCAATTAGATTTGACTGAGTAATTATATTTATCTATAACTAGCGGAGTTACCCGTGCTTCGCTACGGTGTCTAGAATTTCAGGTGATTCGAATTACTAATTTAGATTTTATATAGTTAAGCAAGAACTATTCGGCCAAATCTAATTGCTCAATCGAAGCAGCCAAAACCACTAACCACTCGACTAAAACTAACTGAACTAATCAAATCAACCAATAATTAATCACCCTAAAGCTAAACTATATCCTATTGATTCGACCAAAAACCATCAACCACTCGGCCAAATAAAATAAACCTTTCAAATCAATCAGATTCTAATTTATTTTAGCTTTTATATTGGTAGATAGCTATCAATAAGTTCAGAAACCATTAAACCTATTAAGAATTCCAACCTCCAACCACTTAGCTAAAATCTATTAAGCCTGCCAAATTAACTAAATATCAATCTTTTACCTGAAGCTATTGAGCCTAACGAATCGACCAAAAAATAAACCACCACTCAGCAAAAACCAATTATTGAACTTACAAAACAGCCAAAAACTACCAACTAAATATCAAAACCTATGAAAAACTCGAATTAAATGAATATGAAAATACCCAGCCAAATTGCTATATAATTACCATTGGAAATATATGTTCTAGATCTTATATAGAACTGATGTTTAATTTATATGATTATATTAAACAATTACATATTAGCATTCCGTTCCCAAACTTTATAGAATACTTGTGCCAAGTTTGGTGATTTTTGGCAATTTGCTCGAGATAATGCATCCATACAAACAAATTAACAGAATGATTCTTTTGTAAATAAAATTTTAGGTTAATTCTTATTGATACCAAGTTTAACACAGATTTGTTTGTGGGCTTAAAGTTTATCTGATAATCTTATATTTTTTATATTTGCAGACAGTTATCGATAAAATCAAGTAATCAAATTATACTGAATCAATATAAATTTACCAACCATTCAGCCATACCCAATTAAACTTATCGAATTAACTAAACCACTAAACCACTTAGCTAAAACCATTAGATTAAAAATCAACCAATCACCAACCGCTTCGTAAACCAAAACTAAATGTATCGAAATAACCAGAATCACCAACCACTTACCTAAACTAATTAACTTTTCGAATCAACCAATCACTAACTTTATTTAAACCGTTAAGCTTATTAATCAACACAAACCCACCAACCGCTCGACAAAACCATTTAAACTACCGAATCAACCGAATATCAAACTTCTAGGTCGTAACAATATACCGATTTCCATTAAAAACATATAAAATTTTTACTTGTTACATATAAAACTTTTTATTTTACTATAAAATTAAAAATCGGGCTTCGAGATGCACACGGAACCCCTCCCGTCCACCTATAGCCAAATTTTCAGAGCTCTACATGCTTTAGTTTTGGCTGGGCATCGCACACACGCGCACATATTTGCTTTTATATATTACTTAATAAAACACATTCACTCACTCACTCACTCACTGACTGACATCTGAAACCTTCGAGTCTGATAGGTTCAATTTACTTGGGTGAGTGGGTGAGAATTGGCGAA
Source organism: Massospora cicadina (assembly GCA_022478985.1). NCBI lineage: Eukaryota > Fungi > Entomophthoromycota > Entomophthoromycetes > Entomophthorales > Entomophthoraceae > Massospora > Massospora cicadina. The sequence goes on from JAKSZP010012673.1 coordinate 25,153, forward strand.
TCTTATCGAATCTGAAATCATCGAGTATGATAGGTTCAATCTATTTGGGTGAGTGGGTGTGATTTGGCATATATTATCTAGTAATTCACCAAATTGCTCATCTGAAACTAATTGTATATGATAAGTTTAATCTATTCGGGTGAGTGGGTGAGAATTGGCGAATCTTATCGAATCTGAAATCATCGAGTATGATAGGTTCAATCTATTTGGGTGAGTGGGTGTGTTTTGGCATATATTATCTAGTAATTCACCAAATTGCTCATCTGAAACTAATTGTATATGATAAGTTTAATCTATTCGGGTGAGTGGGTGAGAATTGGCAAATAAGATCGAATCTGAAACTATCGAGTCGGATAAGTTTAATCTATTTGGGTGAATGGGTGAGAATTGGCAAGTAATATCTAATCTGAAATTAATGAGTATGATAGGGTCAATCTATTTGGGTGAGTGGGTGAGAATTGGCAAATAAGATCGAATCTGAAACTATCGAGTCGGATAAGTTTAATCTATTTGGGTGAATGGGTGAGAATTGGCAAGTAATATCTAATCTGAAATTAATGAGTATGATAGGTTCAATCTGTTTGGGTGAGTGGGTGAGAATTGGTGAATATTATCTAATAATTCACCAAATTGCTCATCTGAAACTAATCGAGTCTGATAAGTTTAATCTATTTGGGTGAGTGGGTGAGAATTGGCAAATAAGATCAAATTTGAAATTATCGAGCCTGATGGGTTTAATCTATTTGAGTGAGTGGGTGAGAATTGACAAATCTATATATATAAAACAAAGTCGTGTTAGTTACACCATTT
>JAKSZP010012674.1:0-25859 GCA_022478985.1 Massospora cicadina
AAGTGTACCATGTCTTGTCTTGTCCTTCTGGTTCCAATACTTAGTATGCTCTCCCCTCTTTACTTTCCTTCTCTACATATTGGATGTGTCAATCCCCTGGTTGGCCATCCTTGAATAAATAAAAAATAATTATATATCTATTAGAAAATATATACTATATTGCTTTCATAAAGATTATTCAATATATTTCTATATATTATAAAATATGATTTGATTATAATAAAGAGCAAACCGATCTAGCCTAGCATATAAAAGCTAAAGCACTCAATTGAAAACTTCCATTAATTTTAAACCCAAGCAAAGTTGGGTAAATTGACTGGTAAGATATAAAACTGGGTACCATCTAGTACTAAAAAAAAGATATAAAACTGGGTCATCTAGTACTAAAAAAAGATATAAAACTGGATACCATCTAGTACTAAAAAAAGATATAAAACTGGATACCATCTAGTACTAAAAAAAGATATAAAACTGGATACCATCTAGTACTAAAAAAAGATATAAAACTGGATACCATCTACTAAAAAAGATATAAAACTGGTACTAACTATAAAAAAAAGATATAAAACTGGATACCATCTAGTACTAAAAAAAGATATAAAACTGGATACCATCTAGTACTAAAAAAAGATATAAAACTGGATACCATCTAGTACTAAAAAAAGATATAAAACTGGATACCATCTAGTACTAAAAAAAGATATAAAACTGGATACCATCTAGTACTAAAAAAAGATATAAAACTGGGTTGGTGCCAAGTCAGAATGGTTGGATTTGTTTTAGGCTTCAAATGACTCCAAAGTTTTTACGGCCAAGTTACGAAGCATGACATGACAACCTATGAAACCCATAAATTTCGGCCAACCGATTTTTGGGTCGGGGGATCGGCAGTTCGAATAGGTTAAGTTTAGACGGATAGGGGGGTGGAGCCAGACAAAAGTTTCACCATTTCACACCTAACCTATACAAAGTTAAGGTTAGAAACTCAACCTACACAACCATGTTAACCCTTGAAGAAACCTTTATGGGGGCTAGTTGCCCACAATCCGAGGGGATAATGGTATGGCCTTTGGTAAACGGCAGCGTCATCCGCCACATCGTCCCGGGGAACTATTATCATGGGTCATCACGTAACCTTCAAGTCCAAGTGGTGGTGGGTAAGGAAACCCGCCTCGAGTTAATTCACGTCGATATCTTCCCACCTCACATATCAACCTTGAGCCGTCAGCTGAGCGTGGTTGATGAAACTGATCCTAAAAATGGTTCAGTTTTACGGTTAGGTGATGAGTTAATAAAGTTTCCCGACCTCCGCCACAAAAGTTTACTCGAGGTCCCCGTCTTCGGGACGATTAAAGATATCCATGTCTTGGCCGGTGCAAACTTCGAAATTGGTTCACCTTTGGGGTCACGGCCGGTGGACCTGATTCTGGTCGTATCCGATTCCGGCACCCTATCCATACTTAAAGTCGACGTCGAAATTGGTTGGGCCGATCGGGTGCCGGCCGAAAATGTTGACCAGTTACCTTGCCGGCCGAGGTTTGCGGTGGTCCGGGAGGTAACTTTTTTTCGCTGGGCGTTTCGCTGGGCGTTTCGCTGGGCGTTTCTTTAAGTTGGGGGTGGGAAGCTGGTATCAGTGGTGGGGGGTTTGCTTCAGTTTTTGTTGCGGCGCTGGTTTATAGTGAGTTGGTTGCCTTTACCTTTTAACTTTTTTGGCTTGGATGGTTTTTTCGCCGGGGGTGCAACCTTTAAGCGCATTCTGATGATGCTTTTTGCTCAGGCGTGGGGGTTGCTGATCCTTGAAGCCATAGCTTGAGTCGAGCGCTCAAAGGTTTGTTGGGTGACGATTGGTACGTTGGGTGGGGTGGCGCCCCCTTAAGGGCCGGGGTTGGGATACGCTTTCGGGTAACTCGGAATAAGGTTGTAATGCCTTGGATCAGATCCTGCTAGATAACCCTGGGCAGCACTACCAATACCTAGGGCGGGCCATAGCGGTGGACCAGCAGTAACGTTGGGTATCGGTTTGTATTGATCGGCCAAGGTCCCGTTCGTTTGCGGTGGCGGCATGGCTTAACCAGTTCCGGGTCTTCTTCCTCCCCAAGGACCTTATGGCGTGCGAGCTCGCGTCGGCGGCGATTGACGTAAGGGCAAGTTGGGCTCGGCTGATTTCAGGGCCGGACCTTTCCGTTGCCCGGCATCCTTTGGGGGATGACCTACCTGTACCCCATCCCCTCAACTTCGGGGGTGGCGCGCCCGGTGTTGGTCCTCATAGCCTTCGATGACGTGGCTAAGCGCGCCCAGCTGGTCATGTACGAGTTCTTCCAATTGGGGGAGCCCAACGCGCAGATGTCGACCCAGGTTTCCCGCCTGCCGCTCGGAAACAGTACCTTAGCTGGCGGTCGCGTATTAAGCTTTGTAGTGTCGGGGGACGGCCTGCCCCTTTACCTGATCCCCCTAGCCTTCCACCCCGAGGGCTTGGTGGTGGTGACCGAGACGCAGTTACTCTTCGTCACTTCGGATCACATCGCTTCCGGTGACGTGGCCTTCCCCCGGCTGGATTTGCCCCCCGCGCCTGGGGGAACGCAGCCCGGCCTGATAACCGGCTTCGCTTGCCCCGACGCCAGCGACGTCGTTTACCTGGGGACCGAGAGGGGGCTTCTGTACCGGTTACGCGTCGCGCCTGGCGACGCTACCCACCCGCTCCGGCTAAGCCTATTGGGTCGGGTATCGGGCGCGGCCTTGGGGGGAAGCCTGGCGGTGCTCGCTAGCGTTGATGGCTGGGACCTGCTTGGGTACCCGGGCGACTTCTCGGACGGCGGCCTCGTCTGGGCCGCCCGCGATGCCGAGACCTTGGCCCCGATCCCCGGCCAAAGGTTTGCTAACTGGGCCCCCATCCTTGACTTTGGCCATCTGCCCACGCCGGACATTCGAGACCGCTTTGAGTACCCCCTGAGCCCGGACCTTGGCCTAGCGCCGATGGCTGAGACCAGGCAGCTATCCCCTCAGCTCTACACTTGCGCGGGTGTGCACCCGCACGGTTCGGTTCACTGCCTGAGGATGGGGCACCTCGCCACCGAGGTTTCCCTGATTGCGCCGCTCCCAGCACCGGTTTGGCGGATGTTTTCGTTCCACTTCCGAGGCCGGGAGGTGGCATGTCTCAGCTTTGCCAACGCCACCCGGGTGCTGGCCGACCAGGGTGGCCTAGAGGACATGACGGAGACGTGGGCCCTCTCCGGCGAGACATCCTCGATCCTCGTCTCGTGCTTAGAGCGGGAGGGGAAGGAGGCGTTGGTTCAGGTTACCCCCGAACGTGTTTTAATCTCGGATGGAGACATCTGCACCCCCTGGCCCTTGGATGTCGGCAGGCTAGCCGTCGCCGCCGCTCACGGCTCGCTGGTTGGGGTTGCCTCATCATTACGCTTGGTTGTGAATCGGCTCCTGCCGGGTGGGTCGGGCCTGGAGTTGGTGGCTGACAAGGAGCTACCCAACGAGCCAACCTGTCTGGCAGTGGTGGATGGTCTAAATTTGGTTGTGGTTGGGACCCACCTTCCTGGATTGTCCCTCTTCAGCCTGAATGGCGGGGTGGGCTATGAGCTTGACCTTCGGGATGGGGGCCCCGGCTTGTCAGCCCCCAGCTCGCTCCTGTTCCATCCTGAGACCGACCAACTCCTGGTGGGGCTGGTGGATGGGGTGGTGCTGAAGTTTCGGTGGGGCGGCGGTTTGAAGTTGCAGGAGCGTTGGCGTTTTGGGCGTCTTCCCGTCAGCCTCGCCCGCCTCTCACCCTCGCAGGTACTTGCTACCTCCGACAGCCTGAACCTCATCTCGCTCAGCCCCAGCGTTGCTTCGTTTGAGCGCGTGCTTTGGCAAATGTCGGGCGTCATCCTTGATGCGGTCCCCTTCCCGCCCTCTCCAAACCCACGCTCGCTCGGGATCCTCTGCGCCACGTTGGCTCAAGCTCAGGGGTGCCAGTTGTTTGGCGCCTCCGTCGATCCCCACCCCGCTACCCACGCCCACAAACTCAAGGTCCAGGGGACCCCCAGGCGCCTGCATTCCAACGATGCCGTGGGCTGCTTGGTGGTTTTGGTGGCCTTGCCCGGGGATGCGAGTGCCGTCCAGGTGATGGAACGTGACTCGGGCGCCCTCCGATGCCAGCATCGGTTGCCGCGTGGCGAGGTGGCCTACTGCTGCCTTCTTTGGGAGCCAGTAGCCACCTCACCCTTCCCCAATATAACGAGAAGTTTGTATTTTGTAGGCGTCAAGGGCCCCAACGGTGGCGCCATCGTCAGTCTGCTCCTCCACGAAACCAAGGGTAACCTGTCCCTCATCGAAGTGGGACGCCAGCCTACTGACCAAATGGTGTACTGCCTGGAGCGGCTTGGCGGGGAGCTCCTCGTTGCCGGCTCCGATACTTCGATAGTGACCTTTCTTCCCATCCATGACGACGAGTTACGCAAAGTCAGGCTGGAGCAAATTGAAACGCGTTCGGTTGGGGCGGAAATTTTAGCGCTGTCCGCCTCACAAGGTACGCTAGCCGTTGCCACCCAGCCCTTCTCGGGGCTCACCTTCAAGCTGAATGGGGCTAAGGCCCTGGAGTTTGTTAACTCGGCTCGCCACTCGCGCCGCGCCGTCTCCTGCGTTCAGCTTGACGCGGCGTTGAGCCTGGGGTGTGACCGGGTGGGCGGGAGCGTGTTTGGCCTCGCCAACCCGAGCCTCGATCCCCCTCCGGGCGATGCTCCGTGGAAGGTTCAGCCCGGCGCCGATGAGTTCTTTTCCTTTTACCTCGGCGAGGGCACCGTTCGCCTTCGCCAAGTGCAGTCGAAGTCTAGCTGGGCGGTGATTGGCTGCACGATGCTCGGGACGATCTTCGCGGTTGCTCCAGTCGAGGGCGACTTTGTGGGGCCGCTGCTGGAGCTCCAGGGCGCCCTTTCGACCTCCCCCCTCACCCGGCCCCTGCTTGGGAACGATTATCAGCTCTACCGGTCGCAGGCCTCGATGGCCCCCTCGGTTGCGGTGCTCGATGGCTGGTTACTCAACCAGTTCCCACTCTTGAGTTTTGACCAGCAGCGCCAGCTCATCGCTTCGTCACCCCAGCTTAGCCGCCTCACCCTCCAGCCCCCCTTGGGTGACGCCTCCCTAGATTCGTTAATTTCGTACCTTCACGAACGTATTCGCTCGCTTGGTGGTTGGCCCCACTAGCTGCTATAAAGGGTTTAGATATGCTTCTAAATTATGGCCTCGACCTTCCTTTTGGGTGATCGATACCGTCTAACTTCCACCGTCGTAATAACTTACAACCATTTGGTCAACTTTACGGTATTGCGATAATGGTTTCCGCGGGGTATCCTATCCAGGGGTACAATTTACACCCGAGCTGGGAATGTGTTAAAGTTGGCCTACCTTTCCACGGATCTCGCCCATCCTCCTATATATTACAAGGGCAAGCGTAAGTGGTTTGAGGTAAGGTTTTTATTTTTAAGTTATTCTTTTCACACTCCAAATCATCTGATGGCTATCACTGCGGTTAACCCTTCCACTCAACTTAGGCTAGGCTCTAACAAAGCTTATCCGGACGGGTTGCTGAAGCCCCTCCCCGCTTAAATTTAAACCCTTTACCGAAACCAAAACCCCGTCTGATCTGATTATGCAGTAACCAAAACTATTTCACCTAAACTTGTTAGATGCCTCAAAAAGTTTTCGCCCTAAACCAGCCGGGCACCCAATCAAGCTTAGCGGTTGGTTCGGATTTTATACCTTGCGAGGTGGCATCAATCAACTTAAACTGGGGGATAATTTAACCAATTGATACATGTTTTAATCCTTTTTTTAGTACTAGATGGTCCCACCACATGTTTTAATCCTTCACGTCCCAAAACCCGAATTTGCATTTCGACTAGGTTTGGGGGGAAAGGGTATACATCCTGATTAAACTGTACATCACAAACTGTACCATCGAGCATAAGAATATCTACTAGGTTGCGTTCCAGTGGCAGCTAAACTCAACCTGAAGTTCAACTTTGTAGCCGGATGGCTTATATTAACCGCAGGTCTATTTTTCAGTCTACCCCTTGAATTGCTACCTCAAGGCTGATCCTGACTTTATCTGGATCGGAGCATAGCAGCGCTCTAGCGATAGGGCTGTAGTTTAGGGTATAGAGTATCCTTAATGACACGCTCTAGCGATAGGGCTGTAGTTAGGATATAGAGTATCCTTAATGACACGCTCTAGCGATAGGGCTGTAGTTTAGGGTATAGAGTATCTTTAATGACACTAGTCGATGGATGTAGTGGTTGGTTAACGCTACCGACCTTACCCTAAAAGTTAAGTATGAGAGGTTAAACTGGCCTGGGATTAGCAGCGTTACAAAGTCCAATCTGAAGTTTTACTATTTAAATGTATATACTAACGGAAGGGTAAACTAGAAACTAATAATTGTAGATTACCCAATCGACATCCCATTGCAAGCGTAGTGGCATGGGTTTTATGTTTAAGTTAGGTGAGAGCTTTACATCTTAAACATCCTTCTTGGAGCTTTACTGCATCGTAGGTCTTAACCTAATTCAAGTTCAGTCTTCTAATGAAAATCTTCATGGTTGACCACCTAAAAAGTTTTACATGTATAGATCAAAATTTGTACGAAGGGTAAAATAGCTTAATATTAGTGTGGATTATAAACTGCATAAGAAAGTTCCCATAAGGTTCTGATGGGTTTATAGCTTTATTTTAATGAAGTAGTTCGACTAAAGTTTTGGTTAAAGTTCAATTCTCCAGTTAGGCTTTGTGCAACTGCTCTGGATACCATCCGGTTTAGCAGCCTAAATAGTTTTATACGTAAGCTTTTGCGAAGGAAAGATAGTTCACCCATGAACTTCTTAAATGTGTTAGGATCATTTAACTTTATGAATCGTGATGGTTGCAATCTGAGTTCCCATAAAGAGAATCTCACATAGATCTAATAAAAAAAATTTAAAAACTTTGGATCTTTGGGCTCTCAGCTCAGCAATGATGGTGGGATTGGATTATTTCCATCTCACCACACCTTGACCTGATGTTGGGCCTGTAAAATTTGCTGAGTGAGTAAATATTCATATCCCCCCACCTAATGACTTGAGGCCAGGTTTGGATGTAGGGAGCTCACCACACCTCAGATGGTGGGCACAACCTGCCATCATAAACAGAAACCATTAACTACACTTGCCTATTTTGCTGTTCAATCGAGGCAACTCGATTTTGGCCAGGTTTGCTGTCAAGGTAGCAATCGGCCTTGGTTAGAATTATTCTTACCCGTCGGCATCGCAAAGTTTATCAGCTGGTGCTAAGGTGGCACCAAGCTTAAAGATCAGGATGCGCTAACGAATCCATAGATAGGGCATGGTTAAAAATATAAGCACTTACCATTTTATGCCAAAAGGATGCTCTATACAAATAGCTATCTTATATTCTAGGAAATGAAATTTATTACGCTGGATTTAGATGTGTAATTATATTATCTATAAGATTTTAATGATTTTAACATGATATAGTTCTCATCCGCTTAGGTTCCCATAGTTAAAGGTCCCTTTATAGTACGATGTAAAGTATTAATGGTTTATAAATTTACTTTACACTATATGCTAATTTTAATCACTGTGCATAAAAAAGGTACCAATCAATGGTTTTATTATAAGATGACATCTCATCAGACCTGCCTTAATCCAGAGCTCTAGCTGATACTTATCTGGCATAAAGCTAACGTAGTTTTAACTGGGCTCTCAGTGAGGGTACTTCATAATTTGATGAGCATCCAGAGTTGCAGAGCATAGCGGTTAGAGATGACCTTGGTGTTATGTAGATATAAGAAGAGGTAACAATGAATTGGCTACCAATAAACGGTCCTTCTCAGGAGCCAGCATCACCAAAGGGCAGCCACCATTACTCATCAATTGGCACTTTAGCGGTGTATTTTGAGGTTATAATAGAGTTGCTTATAAGATATTTAGAGGAGTGGATAGCTTAGTAGGATGGTTCCTGCTCCACTCTGGGTCAGGTTTTGGTTAAACCGGTTTGAAACCAGCACAGGCTAAAAAAACAACAGCGTGGCATATTTGTCAAAAGGTCAACCTGCCTTGGTTACTTTTAGTAAGATATTTAGCTATAACATGGTGCACTGGAGTGGACACTGAATAAAACCTAAGCCATCTAGGGATCTACCTTAGAACTTGTTTCTGAAGTAAGTGTTTCCATATGAGGGATGGTAGCTTTGGGCGCCAGGATCCTAAGGATCAGCTTGAGGTATGCATACAAACAGTTCATAGGCAAAGAAGTGATCAGATTTACTATGAACATCTAAAAAATATAAGATCTCAGCTGTAAGCAAAGGTTGTCACTAGATAAATTAATTCAGCAACCCTTTAGATCTCCCATGCTGCTCTGATGTGAGATGGGTGGGATAGTTTAATGAGCCAAGTGTTTGACCCTTTAAGCATCTGCACTGTCTTGATTGAAATGTTTATGGTACCATAAATCTTCTAAGAAATAGTTTGATGGGTTTAAAGTCCAAAATAGTTGGTTAGGATGTGTGTGGGCATCTTAGAATTAAATTTAAAATTTTTAAATGAGCACCTTAAATTTTTCTCTCTCATTGCAATCACTTTTACAACAAAATTCAATTCAAGTCTGGTATTAGTTTGATAATCTCACCGAGGAGATTAGTTAGCGCCCATGTTGGGGAGCAGTTGGGCAAGTAAGGTAAAGGGCACAGGTGTTGGCCCCATGACATCTAAAGTTTGCAAATGCCCCAGGGAACCCGGGGGAATAGACAAACTTAACAAAAAACCAGCGGTAACCATTTCCCCAGAAATTTTAGCTTGGCAAGCGCGATGCAACCAGCACATCAATACACTGCACTCTCAACCACTCTTGTGGGTGGAACATGGAGTATGGATATTCCTGGATATTCAGCAGATGGCGCTTTAGGAAAAGTTTTGTGGGGATGTGCACTCATTTCCTGAACGCGGTGTACATTGCATCTCATTCCATGCCACATGGTTGGTTGGATCTCAGTTTTGAAAGCAAGGAAGTGGCGGACAAAGCTGCAATAGTGCGCGTTGTGATAGACCTGGTTGGGCAGCAGGTCATTGAAACTAAGCGCACCAGATGGACTAAATCAAACCAAATTTTTATAACTTATGACTTTCTGCCCACTATGGTCAAACACACCATACTTGAATAACACCTGAAGGCTGGGCTCGCCATATATGGCAAAATACAATCCTTCAAAATGCAGTGCTTTAAACTGATGCCACACCTGTGCACCGGCGAAGCAATTGTAGTCCTAACCCCAGCCAAGGGGATAGCGAAGGATCTAATCCAAATCCTGCACACCACTTTTGTCAATATTGAGGGGCATGCCACCCACCATTTCAGGGTCCCCATGGACAGCGCACCTCCCATCTGCACCTTTTGTGATGCATTTGGCCACAAGGCCTACACCTGCCCCTCCAAGGAGGGCATCATATACCAAGAATATCCCTCAGAGGCAATGTGCGGCAGGGAGACCCACTATGAACTGACTCCAATATAAAGGCAGCCTTCCTGTGGGGAGAACAGGGATGCTACTTAATAATAAACCCTATATCCCCTCAAGAGCGGAAAAAGGCCAAACAGGCCCACAAGGTGGCAGCCAAGGAGGCAGCTAAGGCTGCCTCCATATCCTACCCTCCCATCTCCAGGAGGACATTGAGACTTTTATGGTGGAAGCAGCTTGTGAATCTCTCAACCAATCAGATTGGGATGCCTAAGCTGATATCCCAATGGGCGAGTCAATTTCACCTGACCAATGTGCTTAAGCCTCAATTGGAACTGAATTGGTCTCCAACCTCCCAGCCAAAAATTCAAAATCAAGCGTTGGTGCACCAAAAATGCACGCACCACAAAAATCTCATTCTGCAGTAGGAAAAAAAGTAAAGGCAAAAGCCAACGCAAACCCAACTGCTAAAAGCTACCCATACCACCAACTACATTGCATCACATACACAAGGTGCTGAAAAGTGCCATGGAGAACAAGAGAAGGCTGAAGGGCTCAGGTGCCCTTCCCCTTGCACCTAAGGTATGATGGGGGGAGCCTTTACTTTAGGGACGTTGAACATCACCGGACTCAAGGCCTCGCCATCCTGGGCTAGGAAACTGAGTTTTTTACAACATAATTTACCCATGGATATCCTGGCCATCCAGGAGTCCCACTGTCCACGCAGTTCTGAGGAATCATGGAAAACCATGCTCCTCCCTTCCCTCTCCTTCTGGTCTGAGCACTGTGGGATGCTAGTTCAAAAGAACAATAATTTTAAATTTTTATCATCCAAATCCTTCCTTAGTGGCCACATCCTCATCATCAATTTTTTGTGGGATGACTTGGTGCACACTATCATCAACATTTACACCCCAACCTGTGCACAAGAATGTCAGGAATTTTTCTCATCGGTCAAATCCATTCTGTTGCCCCCTGACCCTTTTGTCATTGGCAACATGAACTGTTGGTTGAACCCATCCATTGACCACTGGCCTTCCTCATCTTCCTCACCACAGGGACACGTAGAACTACGTGTCCTCAAGGCCACCCTAGGGTTGGTCAATACTCTGCCACATCATGCTCCGCTTCTCAAAAACATGTTGCACCCCCTCATCCACAACGGCCAGTTAAGGTCCATGTCCCGTATCATCCTTATCCTTGCGCCGTTGAAATTTTGTACCCAAAGTTCCCATTTCACTATGATGAAGATTAATTTCTCTGATCACAGGTTGGTTTCAATATCCTTCCACCTACCCAACCCAGTTGCTCAGGCTCCAAATTGGTGCAAACTTTGCCCAGCTGAAATTGCATCACCAAGATTTTCCTCACGGATGGAATCTGTGATCACAGCTCCAGAGTTTATCGCACCATTTTGTGCTGATTCAATTTCCACCTGGTCTGCCTTCAAAGTGGACACAATCTGCCAGGCTCGCCACCTTTCCTCCCAATGCTCACGATCCACCTCAGCAGTCATCTCTCATGCTCTGGCAGAGCTGGCCCACCTGGAGTCCAATGTCCCAACCATGGGCTACAGCTCTTCTTGGGGTCACAAGTGGGTGGAAGTAGCCACCCACCTTAATGTACTTGAGCTTCAACACAAGCATCAGGTTTGTGTTCAGTACAGAGCTAAACACATCACAGTGGGCGACACGTGCTCCACTTACTTTTTTTGAAAATTCTTTGCACCACGCCAGAGCTTGGCCTGTATGCAGGTGCAAAGGCCAGACAATTCCATAGTTGATACACCAGCTGAAGTGGTGATCAAGATACAAAACTATTACTCTGAATTGTACCAATCTGACCCAATTCTACCAGCTGAAATGGCGAATTTTCTCAATAGTGCACACATCCACACCATTTCCCGTTTCCTGGGGTTAATGAATTTGATTACTCCGGATGAACTCTGGTCTGCCATCCGCTGTGCACCAATAGAAAATGCCCAGGCCCTGATGGCATTCCTTATGAGTTCTATAATAAGTACTTCAAGTATTTATCCCCACTGTTGCTTGCCTCTCTTAACCAGAGCCTTTTGGAAACGTGCCTCCTACCAGGAGGGCAAGAGGCCTACACCATTACGCTATTCAAAAAGGGGATAAGCTAGACTTGAACAACTGGCGCCCCATTTCTCTAACCAACACTGATACTAAAATTTTTTACTAAAATCATGGCTAACCGTTTAGGGATTGTAGCATCTGCCATCATCTCCCCAAAACAATGCGGTTTCATACCCAGAAGGTCAATTTGGGACAACGAGCATACTGTGGCCAATGCTTGTCAGTCCACGGCCTCTGGTGCACTAGTATTTTTAGACCAATAGAAGGCCTATGATAGAGTTAACTGGGATTACCTCAGGGCCTGCCTCCACCAATTCCGCTTACCCCCTCGCTTCATCAATTGGGTGATGCTGCTGATGGAATCTGCCACAATGGCTTTGTGTGGCCCTGGCTTTCTCACGGATGTAGTCCGCCCTCAAAGGGGACTACGACAAGGGGACCCCCTTAGCACACTCCCATATAAATTCAGCCTTGACCCACTTTTTCGAAATGTGAATGCCCGCATTACTGGGGTCCACGTGCAAGGCAAGCCCCAGTCAAATTGTTGGCATTTGCCAATGACTGTGTGGTTGGGGTGTCTAATAATCAAGATGCACGCGCGCTTGAAGCTCTTATCCAGGTTTACTCCAGGGTAAGTAATGCTGCACTTAATGCCTCCAAAACTGAAATCATTCTCCTTGGTCAGTATCAAGCCCGCTGGGCCTCAACGCCCTGTTTCTAATCCACCCCATCTGCTAGCGCACACGCTTGCTTACCCTGCCCAACCCACACCGCACCACTTGTGCTCCTCTTTGTGCTGCGCCCCACCGTTGGGCCAGTCCGCCATTTGGGGTGTAGTTGAAAGCAGGTGGGTATGCCTCAACGGTGATGCCAAACCATATTCTGGACAACATGACAAATACGCATCGCCTCCCTCAGAGCCCACCCTACTTCCCTTACTGGCAGGGTTGTACTAGCCAACTCTATGCTCCTCTCCAAAGTTTGGTTTGGGGCCCACACCATCGCTTTCTCTACAAGTTTTTTCAAGTCACTTTATGCCCTTCTGCAAGGGTGTCTTTGGTTGGGCCGCCCTCCGCCAGTGTGACTGGATGTCATGTTTGGCCCTCGCCATAGTGGAGGCATGGGCCTGCTCAACTTTGAGGCCCATGCTGCAAAGATCCTGGACACCTGGATCGCTGCGGTTACCATCCCTACAATTCCAGCCCAACACTGGTCTCATGCAGCACACTCCAACTTCTCCTGCGCCCTGGGCCTTACCAATCTGACACACCCACACTCTTTGTTGAAATATCTGGCTTCCCATCCTTTGGCCGCAAGTCCCCATGGGACTGCACCCCACTTCAAACGTATCCTCCACTACATGCGGAGCGCTGAGTGAAGAATTCATATCTGTGGGCACACAGCTCAGAAGGGGCGCCCCTCTCCTCAGTTCACACAGGAGGTACAGGGACTACCCATTTTAGATGGCTTGATACCCGCGAGGCCCCATATCTTGTTCAGGGTGGACTACCTGGACATGATGGACATCCCCTATTCTCTTGATACCCAGAAAACCATTTAGAAGTACGCCCACCACCCTCTTCTGCAGCCTCATATCTGATACCATGTGTGGCGCTGCTTGAGGTGGGTATACCATACTGCCAAGCGCTCTAACACTTTACACTCATCCTGTGTCATGTGTGGCCAGTATGGAATGCTGTTTCACCTCCTGGAAAAGTGCCCTACATCTAAAGCGATATGACGTGAGGTGCAACGTCTGCTTTTCCAGGATCAGGAACAGCCCTTCAGTTTGTCTAGGGACATGTTTGCTTTAGCAATGGTCTCCCCTCTTCCACCCTCCCTCCGTGCTTTGGTGATCACAATCGCCATGTGGACTATCCACACGATTGTCTTAGATGCCATCTCAGGCTCCACCCCCACCCTCCCAGAAGCTGTCCACCAGTTCCGGTTGCACTTAGTGGACCACTTTCAAGCATGGATGTTTGGATACCTCCAATCACGTCGCCATCAGTTGGTCTCCTTCTGGTTCCTGGTTTGGTTCATCTACTATGACCCCTTCCTCCACACGTGCTCAATTGTGGTTCCTGCCCCTATACGCGTGCCCCCCTCCCAATAGTGGCGTTCCCGCTGGCAACAGGAGACAGCATTAGCTTCTCTGGGTTCTCCTATTACTGTGTTTCGTTTTCTTTGATGTCTTATCAGAAGTGTCTGTCCCCTGGTTGGCCTTCCCTGCAATAAATTTAAATTTAAATGAGCACCTTGTTTACCTGCTACTTAAAATATGGCTTTTAGGTGGTTGCGTCATTCTATAGTAGTTTAGGTAGTGCATCCAATTTGACCTATATTGGGAGCATCATTATAAGCCAAGGAAAGTTATTCAGCAGTTGCCACAATATTGACCATCACAAATAAGGATCTCCGGGTGGCAAAGATCAGCAGTATGATGCAGCCCATGAAGCACTGAACTTCTATATTGGTAAAGTAAATCAAAAAACAATTTAGTTAACCTTAAGTAAAGGTAACTCCAAGATACATACTAAAATTATAATATATAAATAAAAATGGTGTAAAGTTTTTGACCTAGATAATGTATTTTGCAAAAGTGAGTAACAAACTGGGATCGTTTGAGGAGTTTGTCTCTAACTCTTCAAAAAATAGGCTTTTAACAAAACTTATTAAATTCACCTAATATGGTGCCAACCCCTTCATATTAACAAATAAGCTATATGAACTCCTAGGAGGAGTTAACCCGCTGTCAGAAAGTTGATATGACTGGATGATACGCTACCCATACTGGCAGATCAGAGTGGGAATTAAGATGAGTCTTGAGATTGATGGAAAAGGTATATGGATAATAATCAATTGAAATGTTGACCATTTGGAAAATTGAGGGGAATTAAGCCAAGATTTTGATATAAATGTGAACTTCTAGAGAAAGGAAAATGAATAGAAGACTATCAAGCTGGGGATGCGTCTGGCTTGGGGAACTGAGATTTAAAGAGTCATACAGAGGATTATAAGGAGGTCTTTTCCCATGATTGGGTTGTTACAGATAAGTCTGCGATTAGTATAAAGATAATAAAGGTCGAATAAGGGGTGATTGCTCCATATATAGTTTATTAAATTTTATTAAAGCAATTGATCTTCATATTATCCAGTTTGGTTGCTCAGTGGCTAATACCA
Source organism: Massospora cicadina (assembly GCA_022478985.1). Classification (NCBI taxonomy): domain Eukaryota; kingdom Fungi; phylum Entomophthoromycota; class Entomophthoromycetes; order Entomophthorales; family Entomophthoraceae; genus Massospora; species Massospora cicadina. The sequence continues at coordinate 14,780 of JAKSZP010012674.1, forward strand.
CGTGCAAACTGACTTGGCGGAATCAAGCCTTTATTCTGAAAATAAATAGTGGTGCTCACTACAGAAGGCAACTAGTCAACTGTAGTTCTTTGACGCTAGGATACAATGACAAGCCCTCATTTGTTATGACAAAACTGATTAGATTCCATGCATGTTATGCTGAAGAAGCATGGGAGGAACCTAACAACGAACCAGTATTATTTACTGTAACTGAACCGGGTGATGATGAAGTTATGATCAATATGAAATTAGAAAACTTCCCTGGGTTGATGGTTGATCAACAAGGATGCTCCATGAATGTGACCCCTCAGCAGCTGCAGGATATTATGGAGTGGCTGTTGTGCAGGTATCGACTATACAAAGATGAGGTGGGGGAGTATGCCTTGAGTTTGTTTTATAACCAACAAGACCAAGAAAATGGTACGCCCTGTACATATCCTATCTGGACGCAACCACAATGGGGTTGACTCACCACCTTGGTACCCATGGAATTGAGGAGTATCTAGTCACTTATGTACAACTATCTATTCGCCAGCTACTGCGTGTGCTGGCTTGCCACAATATAGAGATTATGATGTAATGCAGTTTGCTTGAGCACAGCAAGATGATACTTGCCTCCTGCTTGACCACCTTGATAGCTCTTTTTTGGAGGTGCAGGGGGCTCTGGTACAGATGGACCATAATGTTGGGGATGTCCGCTGTCGATTGGACATTCTGGTACCACAGTTATATCTAGAGTTACCCCAGGTAATAGGAGAAATTGTGGATTGGCATGGCCTATTGGTAGAATGGATTCAGGACGTAACAATGTTGGGAAGCAATACCAAGCGCTTTATGATGAATCTAGCAGAATGGGCAGAAGCGCTTGAAGCCATGATTGCTCAGCTTAGGGAAAAAATAACACCGATGGAATGGCAAGTGGCAGATCTAGTTAGTTCCATATCAGCTGAATTAACTAACTTTGCATTGAATGGAGTAGTCAGAGAATAACAGATAATGCACTTATTCTTTGGTTGACGTCACCTGAATATCTCCAGCTAATCCGTCAGGTTACACAACTGGAAGTTGTTAGCCAGGCTGAGCGCAATCGACTTTTTCCTCTTCCAATTAGTGAGACAAGAGAGTATGCAGACATGCAAGTGCAGCTTGATACCCTTTGATGGGCCAACAAGGAATTGGTATGGGAACAAGCTGCCCTCCTTAACCAAATAAAAGATGCTAATAAACAAGTGGGTAACGCTAGCTGGCATCATGAACAAATGCAGAACATAGTCAAAGATGACCTCTCATGCCTACAAGAAGTGAAGCAGAAACTGGACGTTGAGCAGGAATTCTGTCAGGAGTTGCAACATCAGTATGAGACAATGCAACAGGAATTCCAAAATGAACGGTGTAGATGCTTTTTGGTTAAAATGGAGCAGTTAATCAATGAACGTTTTGTGGAGCAAGCCAGAGCTGGGGGAGTGGTGCAGTTAGTGGTGATTTGGGGGAAGAATGCTATGGATCTGCTAACAAATTTCCTCAGGCGTTGTGATGGACCCCCCATGTGACACTACTTCTTCTGAGTCCATTTCAACAGATTTGAGTCCATCCAGACAGCCATATGATAGTTCACAAGGGTGTGGTCCCCTTTTTTTTAGTACTAGGTAGGGTGTGGTTCCCTTAATCTCTCAAGAACCAATTCGCCTGCTCCTTAAGGAAGGAGCCTGGAGCAAGGCAAAGCTGTTTGAATTGAGAAATTACCTCCTTTCAGTCGTGAAGGGAATCTACACAGTTACTTTGAGATATTTAAATTTGCTGTGGAAGGGGCTTCAGATTGGTAGAAAGCAAAACTGTTGCTGTCCGCTTTAGATGTGGAAAGCGCTGATCAAGTTACCTGCTACCTTCCAAATAGCTCAGTATCCTACTAAGAAGTTAAAGCAATTGTTCTCTAGCTGTACAGGGGTGTGACCAGAATGGCCCAATGGAAGGCTGACTTCCTGACTATACAGTTTCACCAAAATGAGACCCTGTTAGAATTCTCTGAACTTTTCTCAGCAGAAGCACATGTATTACTCGGAGCTAACATTTTATCCACCAAGGATGTTGGTATAGTGATGATGGCGGCCATAAAACCATATTGGGGACTAAATAACGCTATGTATCACGCTTTGGATAGAGATGCAGGACTTATTTGAATCATGAACACCTTACATCGACTCTCCGCCATGATCAGCACCCTTAATGTAGCCTAAAAAACCTCTGCTGTCTCCACACCAACTCTTCAGGATATGGGCCACAGCGACTGAGCTATCAACCACTGGAACGTATTCGTCCATCATACAAATCAGCAGACCCTTTTCAGCCTATGTATGCTCTGCCGGTTCATCCTTGACCCTGGAACCATACTGTCAACTTTTGAACTGGTCCTTCCGCTGCAAGCTATATACGTGAACCTTTTATAAATACTTGCTTCCAGTGTGGATGAAGAGGGCATTATGCAGGCAATTGCCCTAGCAAACCACAAGTGTATGCGATGCCAACTGAGAAAATCGAGCATGGAAAAGCTTGAGCGGAGTAGAGATGGGGCGCTCTTTTTCCGCTAAGTCAATTCACTTGTCCCTAACAATTCCCAAGCATCTCTTTGGGTAGGATTTGGAACTCGATCGGATGCTTTGTTATACCAACAGCTTCCAATGGATACCTCTGCTTCCATTTCAGAGAGTAAAAATTCTCCCCCAAGCCCTGAGTTCCGCCAGGACGTGCAGAAGCCATATGCGTGGCAGATCCTGTAACAAACTGACACAAGCAATATGGATCCCTTGATGGACGTTGCCTCTTTAGTAGGGGTAATGTAGCCATTCCAGTGGAGAAAATTGCGAGTGAGTATCCTCAGGTCAGCAAGGGCATTTCCTCCTTTTTAAGTAATACAAAGCCCTTGGATGTACATGTAAAAACACTGATAGTTCTTTTTACTCAGAATGCACTTACTGTGACATTTTCATTTGAAACACAAAAATCCGCGCTATCATAGATACAGGAGCCCATGTGAACATAGTTTCTACCAGTTTGGTGGCTAAGCTTCCATTGATACCGGATGTGGACCATTGAGTAGTATATGATACCACGGGGATGCATAGCACTGTGTCTGAAGGAGCATATGGTGCGTTGCCTTTATGTTTTGGGTCAGTTCAGGCTTCCGCTCCAGCAATTGTTCTGCCAAATAACAACTGCAACATGTTTAAATTTAAATTTAAATTTATTGTGGGGAAGGCCAACCATGGGACGGACACTACCGAATATGACTCAGGAAAGATAAACTTAGTACCAGGGGGGCACCCCAGAGAAGCGATGCTATCTCTTATTGCCAGCGGGAACGCCACTTATGGGGAGGGGGAGGGAACGTGTGAAGGGACCGTAGCCACTATTGAGCACGTGTGGAGGAAGGGGTCTGATTTGATAAACCAGACTGGGAACCAGGAGGAGACCAGCTGTTGGTGACGCGGTGGGAGATATCCAAACATCCATGCTTGAAAGTGGTCCACCAAATGAGACCGGAATCTGTGGACAGCTTCTGGGAGGGTGGGGATGGAGCCAGCGATGGCATCCAAGACAATCGTGTGGATAGTCCACATGGCGATTGCAACCACCAGAGCACGGAGGGAGGGTGGAAGGGGGAGGCCATTGATGAAGCAAACATATCTCTTGACAGACTGAAGGGATGCGTTTGATCCTGACCTAGCAGACGTTGGACTTCGCGCCATATCACTTTAGAGGTGGGGCACTTCTCCAGGCGGTGGAACAGCGTTCCATACTGGCCACACACGACACAGGATGAGTGTAAAGCGTTAGAGCGCTCAGCTGTACAATACACCTGCCTCAGGCAGCACCACACATGAGAGCGGACTTGAGGCTGCAACAGAGGATGGTGTGCGTATTTCCAGATAGTCTTTTGGGTCTCAGTGGAATAAGGGATGTCCATCATGTCCAGGTAGTCCACCCTGGATAGGACTTGGGGTCGAATGGGGATCACGCCATCATGGATGGGTAGCCCCTGTACCTCTTGTGTGAACTGAGGAGAGGGGCGGCCTCTTCAGGTTGTATGTCCACTAATATGAATTCTCCACTCTGCGCTTCGCATGGAGAGTAGGAAACGTTTAAGGTGGGTTTTAGTCCTGTGAGGACCTGTGGCCGATGTGTGTGATGCGAGGTATTTCATCAGGGAGTGGGGGTTTGATGGATTGTTGAGGCCCAAGGCTTGGAGAAGTTGGAGCGGGCCGCGCGGGACCAGTGTTGGGATGGGAGTGTAGGAGCAGTGACGGCCGCGATCCAGGTGCCCAGGATCTCGGCAGCATGGGCTTTGAAGTCAAGCAGGCCCATGCCACCTTGATGATGAGGGCCAAACATGACCTCTAGCCATACTGGTGGAGGGCGGCCTGACCAAAGCCATCCTTGTAGCAAAGCATACAGGGATTTGAAGAAGCTTGGGGAGAAGGGGATGGCGTGGGATCCGAACCAGACTTTGGATAGGAGCATAGAGTTGGCAAGAACAACCCTGCCAGTGAGGGTAGTAGGGTGGGCTCTGAGAGAGGCGATTCGCTTCATCACGTTGTCCAGTATACGGCACTCCATTACTGCTGACGCATATCCGCCTGCCTCCATCCACACGCCCAGATGGCGCACCGGTCCTATGGTAGGACGTGGCATGAAGGGGAGCACCAGTGGAGCGGTGTGTGTTGAGTTAGTAAGGCGTGGACGTGGGCGAGCAGATGGGCTGGGTTGGGAACTACTTTCTGGGGCCCAGCAGTTCTGAAACCGACCAGGGAGGTGATTTTGGTTTTGGAGGCGTTCAGTGCCGCGTTGCTTACCCGGGAATATTCCTGGATGAGGGCTTCAAGCGCGCGTGCATCTTTGTCATTAGACACCCCCAACAACTGCAACATGTTAATCAGTGCAGCATTTATGAGGAAATTTGGTATTATGATAAATATGGCAGAAGAGACTCTTAATATTTTAGGACAACAGATCACCATTTTTTTACCTCTTGTAGAATCCCAATGGATCTGTTCTTCTCTAGTCAAATCAATCTAGCATACAGTGATGGAGTAATTCCTGTTTGATTACAATGAATGAAGTGGAAAACCAGAGCCCTCCCCAACCAGATTTATGAGTACAAAGGGATCCCACTTCAGGCAGCGAGCGCTTTGAGCCTACCATCTGGACACCTTTGCATATTAGGGACTGAGCTCAAAATTGATGTCCCTAAAGGGCTTTATGGGGAAATTATGGCGCCTCACCAGCACTCACATCTTGAGCCTCATGTGGCTCCAGGGCTACTGCTCCCTATAAATGGGGAGGTGAAGGTGCTGCTAGCAAATTTACAGAAGGAGACAATAACGATCCAATGGCACCAAGTGGTGGCTTACCTACACTTAGTTCCTATAAAGAAAGTTCACTGTATTCATGATTTCAGCTCGTGAAAGGATCTCAGACTACCAACAAGCTCATCATTTAACGTATTGACAGTGGTTCCATGGGAAGCACTTACTGGATTATTGGCGGAACAGCAAGATAAGGCTATGGCATTATTTGAGAAGTAATAGGATATTTTTGCACACGACAATCATTATTTGTGGTGCGCTCAAGGGGTGGTACATTGGATAGATATGGGGGATCACCCTCCAATTTGATTATGACCTATTGGATGATCAAAAGTGGTGGAAGAGGTTGTCTAAGATGAGGTGGATAAACATATTGTGCAAGGGATGCTAGAGCCATCAAACAGTCCGTGGGCATCACCTGTGCTCATTGTAAAGAAAAAAATTGCACGAATCAAGTGGTTATTGATTATTGCAAACTTAATAGCATAACAAAAAAGGATTCCTACCCCCTTCCGCAGATTGACAATGTGTTGGACTGATTGGGTGGGGCGAATTATTTTTCTGCCATGTATCTGATCTTGGGGTACTTGCAGATCAGTTTGCCATCAGCGGAATGAGAGAAATGCTCTATCTTCACTTCAAGAGGGTTATTCCAGCTGACTCATATGAAACAAGGGTTGAGCAACGCCCAAGCTATGTTCCAGCATACCATGGATACGATTTTAGGTGATTTGAAACTGTCCTGCATCTTAGTTTACCTCAATAATACCAATGTGTTCTCATGGACGTTTACAGAGCACCTTGCCCACTTGAAACAAGTGTTCCATCGCCTTGCTACCACTGATATCAAAATTAAGCCTCAGAAGTGCCATTTCTTTAAAGAATAATTAGAATACCTCAGTTTCGTCATAAATTCAAAAGACTTAAACCACAGCTGGTTAAGGTGAAAGTGATAATAAAAATGAAACACCCAAGTAAGAATGGGATATTCAGTGATTCTGGGGATGTTCAGGTACTACCAATGGTTCATTCCCAATTTCAGTTTCATGGGGCCCACTTTTCAAGTTGTTAAAGAAAAATGCTTCTTTCAATTAGACATAATGATGCCAGAACGCTTTTTGATGTATTACAAACTTTGTTAGCAAGCACACCCATTTTGCAATATCCCAGCTTTGACAAACAGTTCATAGTACAAATGGACGCATCCCTTTCCGCTATAGGGGCAGTATTATCCCAGAAGGAAGATGACGGCATATAGCATCCTGTCGCATTTTGTAGTCAAAGATTGTACTGTCACAAAATGAATCTACACCATGACTGAGCGGGAGTATTTAGCAGTGATCTACGCTTACAAACAGTTTTGGGTATGTCTACATGGGGTAAGATTCCAAATAGTGATGGATCACGCTTCCTTGCAATGGCTGAAGAACCTGTGTGAACTGGAAGAATGGATCACACGTTGGGCACTGAAGCTCCAGGCATACGATTTTGAGATTATACACCATCTGGGAGCAAAGCATCAAATGCAGATTGTCTTTCCCAGATGCCAATGGTCGCTATCATAGTGGATTTAGCTGACATAATGTATGAGAAAATGGTGGAGAACAAATACCAGGATGAGCCACTGCAGGTGATCAAGGTATTAAATGGGCTCAGGGAGGATACTTTTCTATGTTAGGGGAAACTATATAAGTGGATTGGAGATTTGACACTGAGTTTCCCTAAACCTTCAGCTAGAACCGCAATTATTATGGGTGCTCATTGAGCTGTAGGACATGGAGGATTATGGAAAACGCAGAGTTTTTGCAACCCCATTACTACTGGAAGAGCATGCATTATGACATATTGGAAACGGTTAGTTGTTGCCATCAGTGTCAAGTGGAAAAGCCATTCCACAAGAAGACCACATACCAGCTGGTTAAACCCTGGTTCGCCAGGCACACTAATTCCATTGATGTAGTGGGACCTCTGCCAACTAGCGCCAATCAATCCAAGTATATAATCGTTGCCATAGATCATTTAACTTGATGTGTGGAGGCCAGGGCCATTAATTACTTGGGCGCGGTCACCACTGCCAAGTTTATTATGGAGTGTGTTATACAGTGACATGGCTGCCCGCAGTTCATTCTAATAGTTTATTCAAGGTACGCCAACCAGGGGATGGACAGTACCGATCACAACACTCAAAACGGCAAAACAAACTACTAACCAGGTGGGAAGCAGAAACTGCTTAACCCACCATGGCAGAGGGTGAGGAGGGGTCGGGGGGTTGGTTTTCAGAAAGACCCACCTCGATCAAGGGGACTTGGTTATAGTACCAGATCAGAGCAGAGAGCCAGGGCGTTGGGGCATCTGCATAGTGGGGCTGAGGTCAGCGTAGTAGGAGTTTTCCACTTCTGCATCAAGATAATGATGGGAAAGTGTTTCAACAAAAGCTGCGAGGAGAACTTCAGCTTCTTTGCGGGCTTCAGGAAGTTGGGTGAAAAGGGAGATACTGTGGCGGGTGATTTTGGCTGAGGGGTTGAATGAAGCAAGCGTTGCGACATTCATAACAGCAATTTCAGCATAATCAAATAGTTTTGAGATGCCACTGCAGGGAGATTCAGGGAAGTCGGGGGGAAGAAGATGGTGGGCAGGCCATGCTGGAGCTGAGCCACTGACTGGGCCACCGCGATGCGTAGTTTTGGGCAATGAGGAGAGGTCACCGCAGCTAAGGCGAGCTGGTGGTCACTTTGGAAGGGGGCTGTATTGGGTAGAGGAGCAAAATGGCGAGGGGTAGGGGTTTCATCAAAGTCAGGAAGGAAAAATTCTGCCCGACCATAATCGCCATGGCAGAGAGGTTGACCTGTATGCTTACTAATGAGGACATTACCTGATTCGTCAGTTTCAGCCAATAGATCCCATGGATCTTGGTTCACTGGAATGGTGGCGTTTAAATTTGAGTGGGTAGGATTGGGCGAATGGGCAGCTGCTTGGGTGCGAATGTTGGTCCAAGCATTACTCTGATTGGCTGGCGTAGATTTAGGTGGGAGAGTGAGGATGGAGGTTTTGGGTGGGGCTGATTTTCCATGTGGGCCCACTGAATGAAATTGGAGGGTGGGAGGGGGCAGCAAAGCGCCCCTACTGAACCTCCAGAGGGGGGCTCAGAAGCTGCAGCAGCGGGCTTGGCCTGAGGGCATGCTCTTTTTGCATGGTCAAGGCCAAAGCAGAGGGAACAAATCTGCCTACCATTATCGACCCAAGCCCAAAAGAAATGATCAGGTGCTGCAGCCACACTAGCGCGGGGTGGGATTTGTTGGGCTATGGTAGGGTGATGTGGTATGATGGTGGCTGTTGCACGAGGAGCAGCAAGGCGTTCTACACCAGATGGAATGGCAAAGATGAGGTTGGCCTGAGTGCCATAAGCCATGAGCCCCGCGACCAACTGGTCATACAAAACCTGGGGTGGAAGGTGGGATGGGAGATTTGCAAAGGATACCACTAGCGTGGTGTCTGAAGGGAGGCGAGTACGGGTTGTGGGAATGGGGTTTTTTTATAAATTAGAGGAGTTTGTGCTGCCGCTTCAGCATCCTCCTCAGATTGGAACCCAACGTCAAAGTAGCCCTTAAAAGGGCGGAAGTCTATAAAGCCAGCTGGCGCAAAGGCTGTGTGGCTAGGTCAATAATTGCCTTATCAGCATATGGGAACAAACGCCCATAGTCCACTCTGAGACAATAGCGAATAGCAGAGCGAGGGAGGGCAAGAGGATGGGGGCGAGAAGGGTGGACGCGCGCCAGGTGGAGCGCTAAGTCCCGTGGGGGGACAAAACGGTTGGAAGCAGTGGGCAGGCTGTTTGAGCCCATCCGTACGCGCTTGCCTGCAGGGCGGAAAACGCTAGGTGGGGGTGCACTGCTGCCCCACACTGGGGTGGCAGGCGGCAGAGCCAAGGACATCAAAGAATAGGTTTGGGCAGATGGCTGTGGATAAATAAACTTAAATTCAAAATCGCTCAAAAGTGACTTTGAGCGGTTAAAGAAAGTCTTGCCCGCAGTTCATTCTAATAGACAACAAAACCAATTCTACTTCGCACATTTTGCCAAAGTTGAATGAGTTGATGGCAATCCGTGGGGTTTTGACCACCCCCTATCATCTGGAATCAAATGTAATGGTGTAGCAGGTCAACAGAACCCTAGTGAACATACTCCGTAAATTGTTAAAGGATTGACCCTTGGATGGAGTGCCCTTCTACCTACAGTTGTGTTCACGTATAATTCAGCTATAATTTGTCCACTGGTAAGAGCCCTTTCTAACTGCTGTATGGTCGACATCCAGCTCTGACTGCCTTGCTTTACTCATGTATAGAGGACACTGGTGGTGTGGACCAAAAGCGATATTTGAAGACTCTTATGGATACATTGATCAAGCTGCAAACGAAAGCCTACTCTACCAGTTTGGCCAAAAAGATTTGCAATCAGACAGCTGATCAGAAGAGATGGAGCGGACTTCCGCTGTTTGATGTAGGAGACCATGTATTATTCCATGGCCAGCACGGATTTGGGTGGAAAAACAAGCTCTCCAACATCTGGGCTGGGCCATTCAATATTTTTGAGAAGACTGGAATGGATGTCTACACTATTAAGGAACCTGCGGGGGGTCAGATTACCAACCAAGTTCACGTGAAGTTCCTTTGAGAATATAAACAGTAAGAGCCTATTGTCCAGTCAAAGGAGGTGGTAATGTTTGGAAGTTGATATGACTGGACAATACGCTACCCATACTGGTGAATCAGAGTGGGAATTGAGATGAGTCTAAAGATTGATGGAAAAGGTATATGGATAACAATAAATCAAAATGTCGACCATTTGGAAAATTGAGGGGAAGTATGCCAAGATTTTGATATAAATGAGAACTTCTAGAAAAGGGAAAACGAATAGAAGACTACCAAGCCGAGGATACGTCCAACTTGGGGAACTGATATTTAAAGAGTCATACAGAGGATTATAAGGAGGTCTTTTCCCATAATTAGGTTGTTGCAGATAAGTCTGCGAGTATTATAAAGATAATAAAGGTTGAATAAGGGGCGATTGCTCCATATATAGTTTATTGAGTTTTATTAAAGTAATTGATCTTCATATCATCCAATTTGGTTGCTCAGTAGCTAATACCCTGTGCAAACTGACTCAGCGGAATCAAACCTTTACGGTGAGAATTTACACTCGCAAAGGCAGCAAATGGTAACATGTAATAGGTAGATAGATAAGAACCCTCCAACCAAGGAGGCCATCACCCACGCTGTTTTAATGGCGTCTGCTCAGTTGAATGCAACTCAGCCCATCCAGACATTCACCTCCCCCATTGTGTCAGCTAATTCAGCCCCATCTATTATTGCTGACGCCGTGTTTCTGGCTCCCTCCATGAGGGGCGATACCCAGCTACCTGGCCCCCAAATCCTCAGATGTAAGGTTGGATTAGCCGCACATTCTGGTTCACTAAGCACCAAATTGGGACAATCTACTCTTCCCAATGAGGATTCAAATGGTTCGGATTTTGGAACTTCACACCAGTTCCAATCTCACCTGTCCCATTTAAACCCCGTAATTGGCACTTCTCAAGTCGGCACTTTATCGCAATATGCTGAAAACGACCAATTCACTAATCAGCCAATGAGTTTTGCCCACGAAATCACAGCAAACACTCGGGCTGAATTTACCCAAATAGATTGGGATGGTGATGAAACATCT